>JAHRHZ010000034.1:7544631-7599796 GCA_024137785.1 Ginglymostoma cirratum | reverse complement strand
AGCTTGGCCTGCTGTGTTCATCCAGCCCCACACCTTGTTATCTCAGAGATCCAATCAAGTAATGTTTTCCTTGGATCTCAATTGTTTCAACAGACGAATGGATACCTGGTCTCTTGGCCAAAAATGCTTAGTGAGGGTAGTAGGAAAAGGATGGTAGCTATTTGGGATTGGTTAGACCTCCATTTGAGAAAGAAGCTGAGAGTTCACAATCCATCCTGGTGGTGGAGATATTTGACATCAAGAGGAAATGGTTAGGGCTAGGAAATTGAAACTTTTAAAGTGATGGACATAGTTAGAGACTGAACAAGGTAGGAGAAAATAAAATCAAAGTAGAAAGTTTAGTGGGTTTGACAGTGTCTGAAATGTTAAGTCTACCAGAGCAGTCTAATTTGTGGATTTTGGGAAGGAAGAAGATGCTAGCTGTACAAAGTTGAGTAATTGAAATGAGCAAGTTCTTAAATGTTGTGAAAGTACTTACTTCCACCATCCTGTCAGGCAGCAAGTTCCACATATTCACCACCCTCTGGGTGAAAAAAAATTCCTCAGATCTCCTGTAAACTTCCTGCTCCTCCCTCTAACTTCACAATGAAATGAGAAGCTGGGAGGTGAGGAGATTCTGGAACCAATTGCTTAGTGTTCTGCAATGATCATGATCAGCCAGAGGTAGGCGTAAGTATCAGAGAATTGGTATTTATCATCTAATAAGGGTCTAAGGGAAGGATATACATAATGAATGGTATGTCCCTAGGGGGTAATGAGGAACAAAGGGACTTTGTACAAGTCCATAGATCCCTGAAGATGTCAACATAGGTAGACAGGGTGGTGAAGAAGTCAAATGGTATACTTGCCTTTATTAGACAGGGCATAGAGTTTATGAGCAGGGACGTTATGCAGGAACTGTATAAAATGTTATTTAGGTCACATCTAGAGTATTGCGTACAGTTCAGAAATCCATGGTAGAGGAGAGATGTGATAGAGTGTAGAGGAGATTCCCCACAATGTTGCCTGGGATGAAAAGTCGCGGTTATAAGGAGAAACTGTATAGGCTCGGTTTGTTTTCCTTTTGAGCAGAGGATGTTGTGGGAATCTGATTTAGGAATACAAAATTAGGAGTCATAGACAGAGGAGATCGTGAGAATCTCCTCCCTATGGCAAGTGTGTCTAAGACGAGAGGGTGTAAGTTTAAGGTGAGGAGCAAGTGGTTTAGAGGAGATCGGGGAAATTTTTTTTCATCCAGAGGGTGGTAGATATGTAGGATATACTGTCGAAGAGGGTCATAGAGTACTCTCGCAACATTTAAGAAGCATCTTGATGAGTACTTAAAATGCCGGAGCATATTACACTATGGACCAATCGCAGGTAAATGGGACTAGAATATTTGGTGTTTGGCCTACCGTGCCTATGTCAACCAACAAAGGGCCTGTTTCTATGCTGTCTATCTCTATGACTATCTGTAAGGTAGAAAACAGTTCACCGTGCAGCAGCACCACCACCCCTCAGCTCTTCTGTAGGTCTGATGCTGACATTGTCATCAGATCTAGAGAGAATGAAGCACAGCAAATTCAAAAGGAGACAGGTTAGAATCATGGAGCTGTACAGCATGGAAACAGACCCTTCAGTCCGACTCATCCATGCTGATGTCCTAAATGAATATAGTCCCATTTGCCAGCATTTGGCCCATATACCTATTCATATACTATTCCAGATGCCTTTTTAAATGTTGTAATTGTACCAGCCTCCACCACTTCCCTTGGCTGCTCATTCCGTACACCCACCATCCTCTGTGTAAAAAAAGTTGCCCCTTAGGTCCCTTTTAAATCTTTCCCCTCTCACCTTAAACCTATGCTTCTAGCTTTGGACTTCGCAACTGTGGGGAAAAGACCTTGGCTATTCACCCATTCTATGCCCCTCATGATTTTATAAACTTCTGTAAGGTCAGTCTTAATGTTGGGGAAGTGACGACCTAGTGGTATTCCCGCTGGACTGTTAATCCAGAGACCCAGATAACCTTGTGGGAACCCAGGTTTGAATCCCACCAGGTGGAATTTGAATTAAATAAATATCTGTAATTAAGAATCTAATGATGACTGTGAATCGATTGTCAGACAAACCCATCTGGTTCACTAGTGTCCTTTAGGGAAGGAATCTGCCATCATTACCTGGTCTGGCCTAGACGTGACTCCAGACCCACAGCAATGTGGTTGACTCTTAACTGCCCTCTGGGCAATTAGGGATGGGAAATAAGTGCTACCTAGACAGCAATGCCCTCCTCCCATGAATTGAATAAATAGAATAAAAACCTCAGCCTCTGACGCTCTAGGGAAAACAGCCCAAGCCTACTCAGCCTCTCCCTTTCGCTCAAAACCACCAACCCTGGCGATATCCTTGTAAATCTTTTCTGAGCCCTTTCAAGTTTCATGACATTCTTCCTAGAGCAGGGAGACCAGAATTGAATGCACTATTCCAAAAGTGGCCTAACCAATGTCCTGTACAGCTGCAACATGACTTCCCACCTTCTTTACTCGATGCACTGACCAATAAAGGCAAGCATACCAAATGCCGCCTTCACTATCCTGTCTACCTGTGGCTCTACCTGCACTCCAAGGTCTCTTTATTCAGCAACACTCCCAAGGACCTTACCATTAAATGCATAAATCCTGCTCTGATTTGCCTTTCCAAAATGCAGCATCTCACATTTATCTAAACTAAATTCCATCTGCCACTCCTCATCCCTCTGGCACATCTGATCAAGGTCCCATTGTACTCTGTGGTAACCTTCCTGGCTGTCCATTATGCCACTAATTTTGGTGTCATCGGCAAACTTACTAACCATACCTCCTATGTTCACAATAGTGATTACAGCACAGAAAAAGGCCCTTTAGCTCATCACATCCACATCAGTCAAAAACAACCATCTAACTATTCTAATCCCATATTCTAGCACTTGGCCTATAGCTTTGTGTGCCTTGGCAATTCTAAAGAGCCATAGAGTCATACAGCACAGAAGTAGACCCTTCAATCCGGTCAGTCCACACTGAACATAATCCCAAACTAAACTAGTCCCACCTGGCTGCTCCTGGCCCATATCCCTTCCAAACATTTCCTGTGCATGTACGTACCCAAACATCTTTTAAACATAATTTTACCAACATCCACCACTTCCGCAAGAAGTTCTTAGATGTTATGAGAGTTTCTACCTCTACCACCCTCATAGACAGTGAGTGCCAGATTCCCACCACCCTTTGGGTGAAAGGGCTTTTCCTCCTATCTCCCTTAAAGTTTCTGCCCTTTACCTTAAATCTATGTCCCCCTTTTCATTGATCACTACAAGGGTAAATGTCTATTTTATCAATGCCCCTCATCATTTTATACATCTCAATCGTGTCCCCTCTCAATCTCATCTGCTGTAAGGAGATCAATGCCAGTCAATAGACAATAGGTGCAGTAGTAGGCCATTTGGCCCTTCGAGCCAGCACCACCATTCATTATGATCATGGCTGATCATCCACAATCAGTATCCTGTTCCTGCCTTATCCCCATAACTCTTGATTCCATTACCTAAAAGAGCTCTATCCATCTCTTTCTTGAAAGTATCCAGAGACTTGGCCTCCACTGCCTTCTGGGGCAGAGCATTCCATATATCCACCACTCTCTGGGTGAAGAAGTTTTTCCTCAACTCTGTTCTAAATGGCCTACCCCTTATTATTAAACTGTGTCCTCTGGTTCTGGACTCACCCATCAGCGGAAACATGCTCCCTGCCTCCAGCGTGTCCAATCCCTTAATAATCTTATACGTCTCAATCAGATCCCCTCTAATCCTTCTAAACTCAAGTGTATACAAGCCCAGTCGCTCCAATCTTTCAACATATGATAGTCCCGCCATTCTGGGAATTAACCTCGTGAACCTACGCTGCACTCCCTCAATAGCAAGAATGTCCTTCCTCAAATTTGGAGACCAAAACTGCACACAATACTCCAGGTGCGGTCTCACCAGGGCCCTGTACAGCTGCAGAAGGACCTCTTTGCTCCTATACTCAATTCCTCTTGTTATGAAGGCCAGCATGCTATTAGCATTCTTCACAGCCTGCTGTACCTGCATGCTTGCTTTCATAGACTGATGTGCCAGAACACCTAGATCTCGTTGTACTTCCCCTTTACCTAACTTGACTCCATTTAGGTAGTAATCTGCCTTCCTGTTCTTGCCACCAAAGTGGATAACCTCACATTTGTCCACATTAAATGCATCTGCCATGCATCCGCCCACTCACCTAGCCTGTCCAAGTCACCCTGTATTCTCATAACATCCTCCTCACATTTCACACTGCCACGCAGCTTTGTGTCATCAGCAAATTTGCTAATATTACTTTTAATGCCTTCATCTATATCATTAATGTATATTGTAAACAGTTGCGGTCCCAGCACCGAACCTTGCGGTACCCCACTGGTCACCGCCTGCCATTCCAAAAGGGACCCGTTTATCACTACTCTTTGCTCCCTGTCAGCCAGCCAATTTTCAATCCAAGTCAGTATTTTGCCCCCAATACCATGTGCCCTAATTTTTCTCACTAATCTCCTATGTGGGACTTTATCAAAGGCTTTCTGAAAGTCCAGGTACACTACATCCACTGGCTCTCCCTTGTCCAGTCTGTACAATCTCTCTTCATAACTGAAACTCTGCAGCCCAGGCAACATCCTGATAAATCTCCTCTGCACCCTATCATATCCCTCCTATAATATGGATTCCAGATCTGCACACAATACTCCACTTGTGACTTAACCAACATTTATATAATTCCAGCATAACATCCCTGTTCTTAAACCCTATGCCTTGCTAGTATACTATATGCCTTCTTAACCACTTTGTCCACCTGCCCTGATACCTTAAGGGACTGGTGTATATGCAGACCAAGGTCCCTCTGGTCCTCATTGCTTCGCAGGATCCTACTGTTTAAGTATATTTTCTTGACACCTTTGTCCTGCCCAAGGCCATCACCTCATATCTGGATTGAATTCCGTTTGCACTGATCAGCCCATATGACCAGCCAATTTATATCCTCTAGTAAGCTAAGGATGTCCTCGTCACTAATTACCACCCCACTGGTTTTTGTATCATCTGCAAACTTATGATTAACCCTCTTACATTCAAGTCTAAATCATTTAAGTAAACCACAAACAGCAACAGTCCCTCTGTGGGACTCCACTGGACACTCTACCAAGCAGAAGAACAGTCCTCAACTATCACTCTTTGCTTCCTGCTACTCGGCCAATTGTGGATTCAATTTGTGAAATTTCCTACATCCCATGTGCATTGACCTTTGCCATCAGTCTCCCACGTGGGATCTTACCAGAAGTCTTGCTGAAGTCCAAGTTGACTACACAAGCAATCTCCGGTGTTCAGCTGGCAGGTTAGGTTAAAATGACACCCTTAAACTTTTCTTGCCTGCCTGTAAGAGTAGTTTTGATCCTCCTGGCTGAAATATGAAAGTTTTTTTTTATGTAGCTGTATCTCGTTTAATTGGTGAGCGAGATCAAAGCACTCACCTCATTCTGAAGGACATAAAAAAAGCCATTTAGCCCATTATGCCCGTGCTAAAAGTTCAAAGGTGTGTCCTCACACTTCCCCTATGCCCCCATTAATTTTTACTGCCATTTGTTTTCTGAAAGTTAGTACCACTATTCCCTCTTTGAATCTGCTGCACTTACTTGGTTTGACTTTGGTTCGACCACATTTGGAATACTGCGTACAGTTCTGGTCGCCACATTACCAAAAGGATGTGGATGCTTTGGAGAGGGTGCAGAGGAGGTTCACCAGGATGTTGCTGGTATGGAGGGCGCTAGCTATGAAGGGAGATTGAGTAGATTAGGATTATTTACATTAGAAAGACGGAGGTTGAAGAGGGACCTGATTGAGGGCTACAAAATCATGAGAGGTATAGACAGGTTGGATAGAAAGAAGCTTTTTCCCAGAGTGGGGGACTAAGTTACTAGGGGTCACAATTTCAAGGTGAGAGGGGAAAAGTTTAAGGGAGATATGCGTTGAAAGTTCTTTACGCAGAGGGTGGTGGGTGCCTGGAATGCGTTGCCAGCAGAGGTGGTAGAGGTGGGCACGATAGTGTCATTTAAGATATATCTAGACCGATACATGAATGGGCAGGGAGCAGAGGGATACAGATCCTTGAAAAATAGGCGACAGGTTTAGATAAAGGATCTGGATCGGCGCAGGCTTGGAGGGCTGAAGGGCCTGTTCCTGTGCTGCAATTTTCTTTGTTCTTTTGTTCTTTGTTCTCTTCTTCTGTTCATTACATTTCAGATCATCTCCTCATTCCACTGTGACTCTTTTATAAATTACTTTAAATCTGTGTCCCCTGAATACCACTTAATTTGTGAAACAGTTGTTTATGTAATCCATTCTGACCAGTATTACGGAGCATGTAATTTTAAGTCAGGAGTGTGATGCAATACTCCCCACTTTCCTGGATGAATACAAATTCAGCAACACTTAAGATTTATGCCATCCAGGACAAAGCAACCTACTTGATTGGCACCACATCCACAAACATTCAGTCCCTCTACCACCAACACACAGTAACAGCATTGTGTACCATCTAGGAGATCCTGCAGAAATTCATCAAGGCTGCTGACACAGCACTTCCAAACAACCAGTGCCATTTAGAAGAGCAAGGGCAGCAGATACTTTGGAATACTGCTGCCCGCAAGTTCCCCTCCAAGTCGCTCACCATCCTGGCTTGGAAATATATCACTATTCCTTTAGTGTCACTGGGTCAAAATCATGGACTCTACCTCCTTCACAAGCACGCGTGTAAACGCACACATTGCACCTGCACCAAATGGATTGTAGCAGTTAGAGAAGCTCACAAGGACAACTAGGAATAAGCAGTATATGCTGGCCCAGTCTGTAAAGCCCATGTTCCACAAATGAATGAAATCTTCTTATGGGCCCATAAAACCGATATTTGCAAAGGTTCTCCTTGCTTCTATCATCCATGGAATTGATTGTAACCTGCATTACACAGGCTTTAATCTCTCTGACCTGAAATGGCCTCGGGGCAATTTTTATATGAGAGGACCTAAATTCAATATATTAAGCCTGAAATAGGCAGACACTTCAGACATCCAACAGTAAGTGCCTTTCAAAATAGATCTTACAGTGTCACAGGCATAAAGGGCTAGTAGCCCTAACAGCACGTTTTGAGCTTTATTCCCACTGAAGGCTGATAAAATCAGTGCGTATGGGCTGGATTGTAAATTACCAGCACAATTGTAAGCAAATCGCTTGAAAATCAAGTTTCTGTAGAATGAATTTAGATTTGATGCTTTGAAGACATGCTCCACTGATTGGGTGTCAAACTAACCACCTGTCCAACTAAAGCATTAACACTTTAAAATAACATCATGTGAGTAAATCAGTGTTGGGTCACAGAAATTACATAGATCAGCTCTCTGACCCAAATTGGAAAACTGAGTCCATGAGGTCCAAAGAGTTTGGAGCTACCTATTAGTTAGCCAACTGATTAATATTATATATTATGGATGAAATTAATAATCTTCAGGGAAAATGATGACTTAAAGGTGACTTCCTAAACTAGTACACCGTAGACCCAGGCTAATACTGTGGGGTTCGAATCCCACTGCAGTTTGAAAAAATATAAAGCTAGTTTTCATAAAGGTTATCATGACAACTGTCATCAATTGTTTTAAAAGTACATTTTGTTCACTAACGCCATTAGGAAAGGAAATCTGCCATCCTTACCCAATATGGCAGACGTATGACACTAAACCCACAGCACTGTGGTTGACTTTTAACTGTCCTTTTAAATGATATAGCAAATTGTTCAGTTCAAGGGCAATTAGGATTGGGTAATAAATGCTAGGAACATCCATATTCCATAATTTTTTAAAAGGGGGACAGTAAAATCCAGGCACCCTCTGTGATTTCCGTTTGATGGTATTGTGTTCCCGCAAGTTGCCTAAGAGTTTGGAGGCCACCCTGTTTAGATTGGATTTATACTAAAGTAACACTGGTCCCCTATTTGTACACATTCTGCATGAATGATAACATTTTAATAATGTTAAATGTAATTATTGCTTTAAAAAGACACCTGTTGTCAAAACTTTTTGTCTTGCACTCATCAGGACATTCACAAGAATGCAATGTAAAGGGCAACAATTTTTTTTAATGCAGGGAAACAAGGTGCTGAATTGATTGACAAGGTCCACAATCAGTATGCTCTTCTCATAATATATTAAAATATTGTCCCAGTTTACATTGGTGATACTTGTGAATGTTCTGATGAGTGCAAGTCAAAAAACTTAATCAAAATGTGTCTATTTTTCAGCAATACTCAAGTTCTTTACTACAAAAAGACTATTACATTCAAGTCATGTTGTACTCTTCTATCACTGATTATTTGTAGAAGAACTGTAAACCGTATAAACGGTATCTGTTTCCCTTGATTGCTACTTTAATGGAATGTTACCATTTGTTTAGCATGCAGAAATGCAACTAGACACTGATCACTCAAGCAAAAACCAGACAAAAGTGAATTTATAGAATCCCAGTACTTTGGTTCTTCTGGGAATAAATGATAAGGTGGCAATATGGTTTTATCATAGCAGTGACTGCAAGAGTGGATTCCATCATTTCAGCTTGTTCATTTCTGATTCCACACTTTTCATCCTGTTTCTTGTAGTCACTGAACAAGAGACTAAAGTTCCCAAGAAAACCATCATCATGTAAGTGCTTAGTTTCTTCATTACTGCTTATATCAGCTATCATATTTGACAATCTCATCGCATGCTTGATGACATCATATTGTACTTTACAAATAATTACTGCTTTCCAGTGCATGTCAATGTTTGTCACAATTACAGTTCGGTTGACTCAAGAATTTTTTCTAGAAACAAATTCTGAGGAGGTAGGAGATGTCGAGCTGGGGGACATGAATGACATAAAGTCAGAAAATTGAGCAGGAGTGGTTTCCTGAATGACCTTCAGAATTTAACTGCAGAGTTTCTTCAAATAAGGTTCCTACCCTAAGTAGCATAACGTTTTGGGTGGAATCTTCTTTGTATGGCAAGTGCCTACAAAAGCAGGTAGATATTTTGAAGGAGTTCAAGAAATTATGGTAGGAGGTTCCCAAGCACATTTAGGAGACGTCCGAGTCTCCTACTCGCGATGGAACATCGAATTGTGATCTAGGAAGAATTCATTGGTGGTTAGGAAGAATAGACAGATTGCCGGAGTAGTTATGGGTATATGCAGGGCTTGTACCATTGTGTGCAAAGTTGGATGTAAACCTCAAACACAACAACCCGTCGTTTTTGGTAGTTAAGGTTCATGGTTTCCATATGCTTCAGAAAGGCAATATCTGAAATACAAAGATATTTCTTAATATTAATTTGATCTGGTAAAGAATAAGAATTAGTTTAGTATAAGCAATTTGGCTTTACACAATTGCTTCAAGTTTCAAAATTCTGTTACTGTCAAAATTACTTTTCGGCAAAATGCTCAGAACTCGATGCTAATGAATGCTAGCTCCTTCCTACCTTCTTGTGTATTTTGAACGTAATTGTTGATGACCATTAAATTTTACGGTTGAAGTGCCAAGTGCAAAATGGTTCAGTTACTATATATTTCATTAGAATTTGCTATATATGTGAATCAAAAATTAAACAGCAATATTCTTTCTTGAAATATCATCTGAATTAATAGTGGCACTATTAATTGATTGTAATATGCTAACTGTATAATTTCTCAATTTCTCATAATTCCCAAGAATTAATTATTGACAATTATTTTGAAATTTTATTATAATTGTATACCAATCATTAATTATTCAGTATTGCTAATAACATGGTTCATTCAAATGAATTACACTTAATTCTAAAATTCAGCAAATGCTAAAATCAAATAAAACAATAAGTACAATCTTATCATTATTAAAAATGGTTTCAAATCCATAATCAAATATCTGGATTTATATCATATTTAGAAACTCATGTAGAACATCACCATGCAATTGAAAGTTGTATTCGGTTATAATAACGAAATAACTTTTTAGTCAAATAAACTTGTTCATTTGGCATAATATATCATGGATATAAAGTGATAGGAAGTGTTAGTGTATTATAACCTATAACTTCCTATTTCTAAAGTTAACTGTTCTTAATGAATTGTGTTGATGTTGCTTCTTCCATCATTATCACACACGTGTGACAAAGGCTGCACTGGTAGAGGTTGATGTTCTAGCCATGCAAGATAAGTTAGTTAGTTCATAGTAGTTGGGGAAATAATCTGTGCGTTAACTACATTTTTAAAACTATTCAGACCTCCTTTTGTATTGTACCTACTGTATTCTCTTTTAAGTTGAAATATTATGTTAATACAGTAAATTAAATCACAGCCAAAAGTGTAAGGTACCACTGATCTCATGTCTTCCTGTTTAGGTTGAAACGAGCGTGCCAGCATTTTGCACCTCAAGTAAATAGGTTCAGGTTTCGCTAACAGGCATGTTTTTAATTGCTATATAACATTACTGCAGTGCGTTGACATTATATTAAATTTACAGCATCTTATTGGTACTTACAATTGTTCTGCTCACCAACTAACCCAAAGTCTGTCTGCAGCAGAGCTAATGATGTATTTTGTACAATGTGGACAATGGAATCCTTCTGATGGTTAAATTGTTAAAATGTGTTTTCACAATTAGCGAGGAGACTATAACAACAGTAGTCAAGAGCCCGAAGGTTAAACGGCGCACATCTTCAAGTATCTCTCCTGCAAGATCACCAAGACCACAGGAAACAATATCAGAAACATCTTTCCCAACTAGACCCAAGAGGCCAGCTCCTAAAACTCAGCCTGAACCCAAAGAAACACCCATGAAAAAGCCACCCATACCTGCACTTATGATAACAGAACCAGAAGAACAAGGTGCAACTGCAAGGCATATTTTTGTAGAAAGTAAGGAACAAGAACAAAAACCAAGCTGGATAGAAGTTGAAGAAGTAATTGAATTCAAAGTTAAGCAAAGTTCGAAACCTGAGAGGAAAAGATCAGCTTCCCCTTCGATCCTCACCTTATCTGAGCAAAGAAAGGTCAGACATAGATCTTCAAGCCCAAGATCTAAGCAAACTCTGAGGGCTGACCCTAATGTAAACAACTCAAACAATAATCTAGTGGAACAAATGCGATCTTCAGTTTCAGAAGAAAATCTAACAAAAGTAGGTGTTCAGTCTCTTATCTGCAATCCTGAGTCTCCCACAGAAATTAAACCTACCACATCAGATGACATTAATCCTGACTGTATATCAGACTACTTTATGGATGATTCTTATAAAGTATCTGCTGATGCTGTGAATGAATACAATATTCAACCAAACATAACTGAAGATCAGTACAAATCTAATGCCCAACTGCTGGAAGTAGAAACACCACTTATTGCACATGTAGGTGAAACTGTAATGTTAAGTTTTGAAACTCCTGAACCCATGGATGATGAACAGCTATCACCCAGAAATCTATCTGATGTTAAAACAGAACCTACTTTGGCCATTGTGGATCTTCCATTGGATATTTCTGGTGATGAAATGGAGGAATTCAAGCTAGAACATGAAGAAGAAATAGACACAGAAGGTGAATCTGTCTTTATTGATGAACCCCCTGAGCCCGGCAGTGATGATCTAGTAAACAGGGACACTAAAATTTTGACATATAATGGCAAGTTATTAACTTTGGAAGACCTTGAAGACTACATTCCTGCCCAAGGAGAAACCTACAAATCTGAGGATTCAGTTGACCAAGATTTTTCATCAGCCGCTTGTTCCAATGAGCCGTGTGAAATTTCTGTTCTACACGCAGAAATAAACGAACCTACAATTGGCAAACCAGTTTTACTTAATGTTGGGAGACCAGTTGTAACTAAGAGGAAACCAAGTTATTTGCATCAGTTTGGAGATCAGCGACCTGGAAGCATGTTCATGCCAACATCTCGGGCAATGGAAATGCATTCAATGCGGCCATCAAATTTATCAGTACATGTCAGTGGAGCATGTGCTGATTCAGTTATTCACTCCTCAACAGCAATGGAGAAGAAACCACCATTTGAATTAAAAACATCTTTTTGTACTGAAGTGCAATGTTCTGTGGATAGTGGTCAACCAAGCTATAAAACTGAAGTTTCTACAAGAACACTTAACTATGGAGAAACTGTTACTTTGCACATCAATAAGAAAGACCCAATAGAAGACACCAACAAGAGCAGCCATGATAAACTTAAAAAATAATATTATGATGAGGGGACATCTGACCTAGTTTATGATAAAATATAGCAATGGAAGAAATTAAAGTAATTCTAGTCTTAAGGGAGAACAGTTTAGAGAAGGGACTTCTAATAAAATTCAATAAAATAATTGGACTTCCAAATTTATAATTAATGTAAATGTATTGTTATTAGGTTACTTCAAATATTGTGGTTCTCTTCATGATATTAGTTCTCCAAAGAATATAACTAAAAATTATTCCAATGTTCTCTCTTTAGTTGGGACTTGCAATCACTGCATAAGAGACTGGTCAGACTGGCAGGATACTTCGTATCACTAAGTGTGTTATCATCACTGAGTTCTTGATTTCATGATGAATTAACAAAAATTCTGGAGTACACAGAGATTGTGACACCATCATGCAACATATAATGTGTTAAAACACCTAATTTTTAAAAATAGAAATTACCTTGTGTTTTCAAAAGAAAATCACAATGAATCATTCTGCATGTCATATCTATCACTGGAGTTTTTTTTATTTTGAAAATATTGGTCTGATTTTGCCGATTTGGCAGATCATTTTTGCTGAAATTGACAACAGACAACATTTGTTGTCTCTTGTTGATTAATTGCTAAATCTAACCGTGAAAAAAATCTTAGAGCGTGTAGAACTCAATTTTGTGTTTTTGCTGCAGTTTCATCTCAGTTCTACCTGTGCTGTTGAGAACACTTTTTATCAGTTGCGTAACAGAAATATGTTAAGGGTTTCTAATGTGCAATCATCTTTGGATAATTTACTCAGGCTACGAGGCAGACATGTACTATTTCTGCTGAAATTGTTCGTCACAGGACCTCCAGATAATGTATTTGTTGTCCCCAACCTTTCAAAAAATGGGGAAGTAAAGGAGAGAAGATTATCAAAGTATAGAGATATTAGATAATGGAGAATTAATGTGGTATGGCAAGCTTTAGTTAACAAAGAGCATTTGTGTGCTTGTCTGTGGCCTTTGGACTTGTGTGTCATGCGCAAAATATTTAGCTGTTTTCCAAAATAAATGTCACTTTGCATACTGTAGAAAATTTGGTCCCAAAACCGAAGTCGTCATCTACACAATGCAAATTTGTTACTTTCTTCCAGTATATTTTAGAGAACGGGAAGTATGTTGCGAACTTGAATTTTGTACACTAAAAATTGGTCCATCTGTTTAGTTATCAACATGTATCTTCCACAATATTATTTGAATAACACATGAGTACTTCTTTAGAAGACATTTAATTTTATGATAAAAAAGATTCTGTTGTTTCTATTTGCAATATTTAATGAAAATCTTGAAGAAAGTAGTGTAAGTGTTAGTTGGAAGTGTTAGTTTGCTGACTCTTTTTAAAACATATTATCAAGCCATCAAATCTACTGAAAAAAAATCAGTTCTTTGTTAAGTTGCAGAAGTGACATATCAAAGGCTGTAATATTTAAATTTATTTTAATTATATGTTAACTATTCCAAAACCAAAGATGAGTTTTTGATGTGTTTGTTTACTTACCTACTTTGCAGTTGAGGTTTATTTAGGTACTCCTGATACTGTTCCATTTGAATTAAGAACTAACTGTGGTGATTCAACAAAATGACTTCTCCAGTCAGATAGATAGTTTTTAAGAATATTGGATTGGGATGTTTCAGTTGAGTTTATAGATTCTTCTACGTATGTGAATTAAGTGCAGAATGTGCAGGACGTTTTGTTATGTGTGTTCTCCTTGCTGTAGTCTGTTTAAAGGACGTGTGGTGCTGTGTATTAGAATAGATGCGTTTTGCTTTTGGGCCACAAGAAGATTTGTCATTTTGATGCAACATGAAAGCTAATTAATTCAGAAAGTATGAGCTTTGAGGTGGTGAGCTCCAGTATAGAGATTGCTATATTAAACTTTATTGCACGCCAACATTTGCGAATCTTGAAACAATCAAAAAATAAAAAGGTTATTTTAAGAAGAACCTACTACAGCAATGACAGTAGTGCATCTTGAAAGAAAAAGGTTGTGCAATTTACATTATCTTTGACAAACTAGTATCTTCAAATATATTGAGTAATGTATCTTGTACAGTCTGTGTTCAAAAAAAAAGCCTAAAATGTTTGATGCATACTTGTATGTTTTGTAAGGGGATAATATATTTTTAGATATATATAGTGTATAAAAATTCAAAGTGTGTCTCTGGCTTTCTGCGTGGCATTTTGAACCCCTTAATAAAATCTAGTTTCTGCAATAAACTTGTCATGTTAGTTAACTTGCATGAAATAAAATATATATTATCTGTAGAAATTACTTGAAAAGAACACTCCAAGCCAAAAGCTAAATGTGCAAGTTAATAGTTTGATTTGAAATGAAACAAAGAAATTTGAGTTTAGATTATCTGTATAAATGAGACTTGGCCAAAGTGCATGCACTGTTGTTATTAACAAATGTAGAAACCATATAGGTGATTTTTTTTTTAGACAGAGCTTGTCAGGCACAAAAGAAAGTAGTCAGGTACTAGGTCCTCCCACGGACATGTTCATCAGGGCAGGGGCAGATGATTCCCTTGCAACCTATCCGATTCTATGATGAGACCAATTAGAGTAGTTAAAGAACTCTTTTATGCCCACTTTCAGATGTTGTTGGGGCCTTATGGGTTGCACGTGGAGTCAGGGAAGACCAGGTGACATGGATACAGCAACACAGCAGGGACCTAGTCTAGGCCACATCATCAATTTAAAAAGACTCATAAAAGGGAGCAAGGCTGAGAGGGCATCAGCTTCTAGCACACAGATGCAATAGAGTACTCACACATTGCGGGGAGATTGATTTTTTCATATTCTCAGACCATACAGTTGTTTAGTCATCAGCCTCTTGACTTTGAGGAAGACATTGTTTCTATATATTATTGTGGGGTCCAGCTGAGCACATGGAAGGCAATAGCTGGCAATCAGCACTCAGTACAGCACTCAGATTTTTGGTCTAACAGTGGTGAAGATCAAAACTTCCAAGGAAAAGGCACAGGCCCAGATACATGGAGGGCACCAGCGAAGGATGAGATGCAGAAAGTCACGAATACTCACAATATCAGACCAAGGGCTGAAGACAGAGATACCTGGACATGTTGAAGAACCAGGGATGCAGCAGATTATGCGTGTCCGGGCAGGCTTTTGATTTGTGAGTTTATAAATGGAAGAGTTTGTAACTCATAAAGCATACTTGCCATGACTTCTAACCAGCCTTTGAATGATGTAGAAGCTTCTCAATTCAGAGCAGTCAGGGATGAGCAACAAATGTTGACTTGGCCAAAATTAACCACATCCTGTGAAAAAAAAAAAAATCAATCACGTTACTATGGTTCTGGAGTCATATGTCAGCCAAACTAGGTAAGGATAGAAGATTTCCTTCTGTTAAACATATTGATCAACCAAAGGGATAAGTCTTTATAACAATCGACAATGGTGTCATGGTCATGAGTCGACTTTTTAATTTAAATTTATATCAGGTTTGCTTGGATCTCTGGATTACTAGTCAAGTGACAGTACTATTATGCCATCACATGAAATAGGTCTGGTGGCTAGTCCAACACTTCCTAGCATCCAAAACTGTCCCTCATATTTTGGGAGGGCAAGCATGGAATCAATAACCCATGAATGTATTTAAATATCAATGTGCCCACACCATAATATGGTTAGCCTAGGCATGCAGTCTGGAGTGGGCAGCCTGTGTTTTGTTTTCTACTGGAGCAGGAAGGAAAGAGGGTGTGATCTTTGGGGATGCCATTTGCTCAGCAGAGTCATCCCCCAGAAAATAGTTTCCCTCTTCATTCTTCCCTTTGGACTTTAAACCAATTCCTCTGTCCACCTCACTCCCCACCTGAAATGCTCAAACCCTCTTATTAATGCCCCCTACTTCTGGGGTCCAAGATCCATTGGAGCCTTCATCCTTGCTGGCATGCCCACGCCCGAACACTTTGTTCTTTGCAGGTCTGTTGGAGTCACTGGCTGGCAGTTCCAGAAGGTAAGACATCTTCCCAGTGAGAGCAGAAATCATACTGTTCACCAATTTAGCCTGCACACACTCCATTATTTTCATGGGGACAGCTTATTAATCTGTCAGCTTGTTACTGATCTTCCTCCTAGAAATAGGAGTAGTCATTTCCCACCACCACCACACACACACAAACAACAACAACAACAACAACAACAAAATTCTGTCCACATCTGCAATAAGTGTCTACGTTTGGAAGCTGCAATATATCAAGGAGAAGGAAAGTTACTGCAACGCTTTTCACAGTCCTTGGGCTAGTTACTTTAGATTCACTTGTTGGTCAGGGATGGGAGGGTATGGCTTCAAGTGAGGCTGGTATGAGAATCCAGACAGTAGCAATGAAAAAGCCTCAGCTTTTCAATTGTCCAACATGTTTGGGAGTTCTTGTAAATTGCATGGAGAAGAGGAGGGACTAGAGGGAAGATGAGCTAACAGGCCATCGCTTTGGTGCAGGGAACTGTTCAGTATGGTAGGGGAGGATTTAAAAGAAATATAATTGTCATAGAGAAGGGCATAACTAGGAGATAAACACTATTCACTTTAGCAAAGAATGTCAGTCCCAAGGCAGTGTTGCCTATCTAGTGCCAGGGCTAAGGTCATCTGCTCAGGGCCTAAGAAGAATTTGGAGTGGGTGAAGAAAAATCCAGTTGTCATGCTCCACATAGGTACCATAGGAAGGACTAATAAAGAGGCACTGCTAAGGGAGCATAAGAAGCCAGAGACAAAATTACAAATGAGAGTTACAAAGGTAGTAATATCTGATTTACTACCTTAGCTTCAAGCAAATTGACATAGGGTATTTGTGATTAGAGAGTTAAGGCATGGCTCAAAACTTGATGTAGGAGAAATGCGATTCAATTCATGGACCATTGCCACCAGCACTGGGAGAAGCAAGAGGTGTACTGTTGGGACAGTCTTCATCTGAACCGGACAAGGGCCACTGTACTGGCAAATCCTATAAATAGGGCTGTAGAAAGCACTAACCTAAATTATGGGTGGAGATAGTTGGCTTGAGGGAAGATTTGAAAAATTAATGGGAAAGAACTAGGTACTAGTTCCAGGTAGCGATGCGGCTAATAATAACCAGACTGTGCCATGATGGTATAGAGCGTAGACATATAGGAATGCACCAACAAATAAGGTGAGTGTAGGTAAAGTGTCAGAATTAAAGATTCTTTTCCTGAATGCACACATTGTTATGAAGGTAGATCAGATACCAAAACTGTTCATTGACATTTTTTGTTTTTAATTCCAAAATGTGTTGTTTTAAAAGGAGGACTGAGACAGAAAATCTGTGGATTTAAATTCAGTGATTGTTTGGCAAAGCCAGGAGAATGTTACACATGTAGATATTTTTAAACAAACTGTTCGGAGATATTATCAGACACTTCTGGAGCAGATGGGACTTGAACCCCAAACTTCTGACCCAAAAGTACAAATGCTAACATAGTGTCACAAGAGCCCTTGCAAAACTATTCTTAGACCCATAAACTGGCAATAGTCTTTTTTAATCAACCCATCTAGACATGTTGTGACACACCTCTGGATTAAGCAGGACTTGAAACAAAAGCAGAAATTGCTGGAAAAATTAAGCAGGTCTGGCAGCATCTGTGGAGAGAAAGCAGAGTTAACATTATAGGTGCAGTGACCCTTCTTCAGAACCCTTCACAAAATGTGTAGGGGGGTTAACCATGGCAACTGCAGGGTTAAGGGGCTGGGGTGGGGGTCTGAGTCTGGGTGGGATGCTGTCTGAAAGGTTGGTGCAGACTTGATGGACCAGTGGCCTCTTTCCACATTGTAGGGATTCTACGATTCAGTAAGTTGTGTTTACACTTGCTTTGCAAGCAGTGGGGAAGGAAAGGTATACACTGTGGTATGTGTGCAGTGTAGTATTTGTCCAGCAACAGATTGCTGTTTGGTTTTTTGCAATCTGACCTGTTATAGATGCCAGAAATCATCAGCCTAATGAAAGATTCCTGATTAGCTCATGAACAGATAAATAACTTAGATAGAAGGACTCCAAAAGCTTCAAACTACTAAAGAAGCAGTCTGCCTCTCTTCGGTAAAAGTAACTAAAGCCTGAAGAAAGTTACCTTCTACCATCATTACTATAAACTATTGCCTTTTACCAATAGTTCAAAGAGTTTATAATTTAGTGTACCGGTTGCCCTGTGCCACCCGCAAACAAGTGAAAGAATCCAGAAAAGAGATTGGAGAACAGAAGGTCTTGAGAAACAAAAGGAATATTTCACCACATCCTATGGACTATTGCTATTGAACTGTTTCCCCAATTTATTTCACTTCACCAACAACATCATTTTTTTGTTTGTATGTGTCTTTCTGTTTGTATGTTTGGAGTTTTAAAAGGGGGTTAAATTTTCAACTAGTAGAATTATATGTTTCATTTTGTTCTGCTTTTGTTATTTTAGGGGAGGCGGTGGCCTAGAGGTATTATCACTAGTCTATTAATGTAGAAACTCAGCTAACGCTCTGGGCACCTGGGTTCAAATTGTGCCATGGCAGATGGTGGAATTTCAATTCAATTTAAAAAAAAAATCTGGGATTCAGAATCTACTGTTTACTATGAAACAATTGTTGGGGGGAAAAAAAAAACATCTGGCTCATAATGACCTTTAGGGAAGGAAATCTGCCATTCCCACCTGGTCTGGCCTGCATGTGACTCCAGACCCAGAGTAATTTGGTTGACTCTCAGCTGCCATGTGACATGGCCTCGCAAGCCATTCAGTTGTATCAATGGCTACGAAGTCTCAATAAAGAAATGAAACTGGACAAACCACCTGGCATCAACCTAAGCACCAGAAACAACAATGGCAAAAACAACTCTAAAGTCCTCCTGACTAGCAAGGGCTGGTTCCAAAATTCCAAAATAGTCACAGACTAGCCAAGCAAGAGCCTGACACAGTCATACTCATGGAATCATACATTACAGACAATGTTCCAGACACCACAATCACCATCCCTGGGCATATCCTGTGCCACCAGGAGGACAGACCGAGCAGAGCTAGTGGCACAGTAGTATATAGTCAGGAGGGAGTTGCCTTGGGTGTCCTCAACATTGACTTCAGACCCCATGCAGTCTCATAGCTTCGGATTAAACACGAGCAAGGAAATCTGCAGAGTCCCATGTACCAATGGTTCAATGGAAAGTGCAGGAAGGCATGCCAGGAGCAGCACCATGCATATCTAAAAAGGAGGTGCCAGCTTGATGAAGCCACCAAACAGGACTATGTGCATGCCACACTGCATAAGCAGCAAGTGATAGACAAAGCTAAGCAGTCCCTCAGCCAACAGATCAGATCTAAGCTCTGCCATCCTGTCACATGGTTGGAGGCACTAGATACTGCAAAGGCTATGGGCTCTGACAACATTCAGGCAATAATAATGAAGACTTGTGCTCAAGAACTCGCCATTCCCCTAGCCAAGCTATTCCAGGACAGTTACAACACTGGCATCTACCCAACAATGTGGAAATTTGCCCTGTATATAAAAAGCAGGACAAATCCAACCCAGCCAATTACTGGAGATAAAAGGTACTGCAGATGCTGGAGAATCCGAGATAACAAGCGTGGGGCTGGATGAACACAGCAGGCCAAGCAGCATCATAGGAGCAGGTTGTTATCCCAGCCAATTACTGCCCCATCAGTCAATTCTTGATCATCAGAAAAGTAATGGACAGTGTCATCAACAGTGCTATCAAGTAGCATCAGCTCAGCAATAACCTGCTCAGTGAAACCCAGTTTGTGTTCCATCAGGGCAACTCAGTTGCTGACTTCGTTCTAGCCATGGTTCAAACATGGACAAAAGAGTTGAATTCCAGAGGTGAGGTGAGAATGACAGCCCTTGACATCGAGGCAGCATTTGATTGAGCGTGAATCAGGGAGCCCTAGCAAAGCTGGAATCAATGGGAATTAGGTGGCAAACCCTCAGCCTGTTGGAGTCATTCTTGGCTCATTGGAAAATGGTTATGGTTGTTGTTTGTTAGTAATCTCAGCTCCAGGACAGTTTTGCAGGAATTCCTCAGGGTAGTGTCCTAGACCCAACCGTCGTTAGCTGTTTCTTCAATGACCTTTCCTTCTTCATAAGGTCGGAAGTGGTAGTGTTCACCGATGACTGCACAGTGTTCAGCACCATTCACAGTTCCTCAGACGCAGATGTAGTCCATGTTCAAATGCGACAAGATCCGGACAATATCCAGGCTTGGGATAATAAGTGGCAAGTAATGTTTGTGCCACACAAATGTCAGACAATGACCATCTGCAATAAGAAACAATCTAACCACTGACATTGACATTCAAGGGTACTGACTTCCGCACTATCAACATCCTAGGTGTTGCCATTGACCACAAACTCAACAGAGCTTACTACGTGAACACAGTAGCTACAAGAGCAGGTCAGAGGCTAGGAGTGCTGCGGCAAGCAACTCACCACCTGACTCCCCAAAGCCAGTCCATCATCTACAAGGCACAAGTTAGGAGTATGATGGAATACTTCCCAATTACCTGAATGAGTGCAGCTCCAAAACGACTCGAGAATCTTGATACCATCGAGAAGTCTGCTTGATTGGTACCACATTCAAAAACATTCACTACCTCCACCAACAGCACTCAGTGTCCAAGATGGTGACAGAGAACATAGAACATAGAACAAAGAACAATACAGCGCAGAACAGGCCCTTCGGCCCTCGATGTTGCGCCGACCTGTGAACTAATCTAAGCCCATTCCCCCTACACTATCCCATCATCATCCATATGCTTATCCAAGGACTGTTTAAATGCCCCTAATGTGGCTGAGTTAACTACATTGGCAGGCAGGGCATTCCACGCCCTTACCACTCTCTGAGTAAAGAACCTGCCTCTGACATCTGTCTTAAATCTATCACCCCTCAATTTGCAGCTATGCCCCCTCGTACAAGCTGAGGTCATCATCCTAGGAAAAAGACTCTCACTGTCCACCCTATCTAATCCTCTGATCATTTTGTATGTCTCTATTAAATCCCCTCTTAGCCTTCTTCTCTCCAATGAGAACAGACCCAAGTCCCTCAGTTTTTCCTCATAAGACCTTAGCTCCAGACCAGGCAACATCCTGGTAAATCTCCTCTGCATCTTTTCCAATGCTTCCACATCCTTCCTGTAATGGGGCGACCAGAACTGTACGCAATATTCCAAGTGAGGCCGCACTAGCGTTTTGTACAGTTGCAGCATGACATCACGGCTCCGGAACTCAATCCCCCTACCAATGAAACCTAACACACCGTATGCCTTCTTAACAGCACTATCAACCTGGGTGGCAACTTTCAGGGATTAATTACCTGGGTCAGCTCTACTGCCCTTCTTCTACAAGGGCACAACATTTGCAATCCTCCAGTCCTCTGGTACTAAACCTGTAGACAATGACGACTCAAAGATCAAGGCCAACGGCTCCGCCATCTCCTCCCTAGCTTCCCAGAGAATCCTCGGAAAAATCCCATCCGGCCCAGGAGATTTATCTACCTTCACACCTTCTAGGATTGATAACACCTCCTCCTTACTAACCTCAATCCTTTCAAGTCTAATAGCCCGTATCTCAGTCTTCTCCTCTACAATATTCTCCTTTTCGTGAGTGAAAACAGATGAGAAATATTTGTTTAGCACCTCTCCGATCTCCACAGGGTCCACACACAACTTCCCACTTCTGTCTTTGACTGGCCCTATTCTTACCCTAGTCATCCTTTTATTCCCCACATACCTATAGAAAGCTTTAGGGTTCTCCTTAATTCTACCTGCTGATGACTGCTCATGTCCCCTCCTTGCTCTTCTTAACTCTCTCTTTAAATCCTTCCTAGCTAATCTGTAACTCTCCATTGCCTCATCTGAACCATCTCATCTCAATGTCACATAAGCCTCCCTCTTCCGCTTAACAAGAGATACAATTTCTTTTGTAAACCAAGGTTCCCTTACCTTATCACTTTCTCCCTGCCTGACAGGGACATACCTATCAAGGACACGCAATATCTGTTCTTTAAACCAGCTCCACATTTCGATTGTCCCCATCCCCTGCATTTTGCTACCCCATTCTATCCCTCCTAAGTCTTGCCTAATCGCATTATAATTGCCTTTCCCCCATCTATAACTCTTGCCCAGTGGCATGTTCCTATCCCTTTCCATCGCTAAACTAAACGTAACCGAATTATGGTCACTCTCTCCAAAGTGCTCACCTACCACCAAATCAAACACCTGGCCTGGTTCATTACCAAGTACCAGATCCAGTGTGGCCTCCCCTCTTGTCGGCCCTTCGACATACTGTGTCAGGAAACCCTCCTGCACACATTGGTCAAAAACAGATCCATCCAACGTACTAGAGTTATAGCATTTCCAGTCAATGTTGGGGAAGTTAAAGTCTCCCATAATGACTACCTTGTTCCTTTCACTCCTGCCCAGAATCGTTTTGCTGATCCTCTCCTCCACATCCCTGGAACTTTGCGGAGGCCTATAAAAAAACTCGCAGCAGTGTGACCTCTCCTCTCCTGTTTCTGACCTCAGCCCATACCACCTCAGTAGACGAGTCCTCGTCAAAAGTTCTTTCAGCCACCATTATACTGTCCTTGACTAACAAAGCTATACCTTCCCCTCTTTTACCACCTTCCCTGATCTTTATGAAAGATCTAAACCCTGGAACCTGCAACATCCATTCCTGACCCTGCTCTATCCACGTCTCCGAAATGGCCACAACATCGAAGTCCCAGGTACCTATCCATGCTGCAAGCTCACCTACCTTATTCCGGATACTCCTGGCGTTGAAGTAGACACACTTCAAACCAGCTTGCTGTCTGCCAGCACACTCCTGTTATGGTGAAATCCTGTCCATGTCCTCCCTTCTCTTATCCTCCTGTGTACTGGCTGAAGGACGCTTCAGCCAGAGCTCATCCATTCCATTCGTTTATTGTTTTTTTTTCTTCTCAGCTTCAGAGCCCCTGCCTCAATGCAGGCTCAGACTCATGGCCTTAGCAGACACATGGCCTCAACAGACACCCGGCCTCCTGGCCTAGAGTGGCAGCCACCCAACCCAGCATGGCAGTCTCTCAGCCCGACATGGCATCCTCTCAGTCTGGCATGGCGATCTCTCAGTGGCCCATGGCAGTCTTTCAACATCCCAGCATAGACGTCCGGCCTCAAAGTAATTCCAAAGCAGTCTCCTAGCCTTGGGAGCCTCGAAGTGAAGCCTGGAGCAGTTTGGAGTCAAGTTCTGGCGCAGAATGGAGGCTATGTGCTAGCGCAGACTGGATTGCACACACTGTTGTTCAGAGCTTTTTATTTCTCTATTTTCTAATTTATTCCTATGAATTGAAATGCTGGACATTTTAGTTCTTTATTTTCTCATTTTTTTTCCTCAGAGCTTGGATGGACAAATCTGTACCTAGGTACCTTTGTACCTAAGATGACGCCATAAAGTGGCAACTTGTAAACATTTCACTGTACTCATCTGCGTACATGACAATAAAACTAATTCAATTCAATTAATTCAATTCAGTAGCAGCAGTGTGTCCTATCTACAAGACACAAAGCAGAAATTCACCAAAGATTCTTAGACAGCACCTTCCAAACCCATGACCACTTCCATCTAGAAGGACAAGGGCAGCAGATACATGGGAACACCACCGTCTGCAAGTTCCCCTCAAGCCATCCTGACTTGTAAAATATATCACTGTCACTGGGTCAAAATCCTGGAATTCCTCCCGTAGGGCATTGAGGGTCAACCTACAGTACAAAGACTGCAGCACCTCAAGAAGACACCTCACTATCACCTTCCAAAAGGCAACATGGGACGGGCAATTAATGCTGTCCAGCTAGTAATGCCCAGCTCCCACGAATGAATAAAAAGAAAGTTTATTTTTGTAGTAAGTGGTACTTCCTGTTAAGTACAAGAACCTGGTCAGTGTTTTCTATTCCATCAGTTTATTATAGAGTGTTTGGATTAAATCATTATATCAGTAACAATGCTGAGAATAGTGGATTCAAGTGTCATCATGCGTTCCCAAGTGGTTGTGACAAGAGATTGGGAGTTCTTCAGGATTAATTTGAAACAAGGACAACAAGGACATGGTGAGATATTAGTAGATGATAAAGAAAACAATGGTTCTGTACTGCAAATAAGAAATGGCAATAAAAATTACAAAGAAATTCCTGCAGGTGGCAGACTGAAGTGAAGCTGCAAAGGTCAAGTTGGTTAAGTTGGCGAGCAAGTTGAGGATGGCATTGCCTGCTAAAAATTAGGAAGGCATAATTGAAGTACTGTAACAGCATTTAGGCTTATAGAAATACAACAGAGATTAGGTACTTCAGGTTGTGAAGCAATGAACTCAGATAAAATTGAGTCTTGGTTAAAGTAGTGTGAAATTGAGGAAGAATGTAAGCAACTTGTAATAAAATGAGCTGAAACCATGTATTAAGTCCTCAGAGAGATTGTTCTCATAGAATTTAAAAACTCTCTACCTTCCGTAATATGAACCCTTGTCAAGAACCCATGGGTTGCAACTGCCAGACAGACAGCAATAAAGGCTGAAGATTATGAGCTGATCCATAAAACTAGCTAGTCCTAGCTTGAGGCTGAGATGTCCATGGCAGTCATCCTCAAATGGCAGTGCCCATTTCCAGAAGCAGTAGGAGCAGCCTCTGACACTTACTGCTGGAAAGATAGTACCTCATTCAGTGGAATCAATTGGTAAATGATGATGATGGTATCAATGAGGTGTAGCACATTCATTCATCACAGCGACTGCCTCATCCTTTAATAGTACTTTGGATGAATGGAGGACAGCATCATCTGGAGTGCAACTGGCATCCACTACAGGCCTCTGCACCACCAGTGTCACTGACAGTGTGTAGCATGTATTCATGAATGTCAATATGCTGCATCTTTATGTTCAGATGGTATTCCTCCTCTTGTCCAAGCCATTTCTCAGGCGTTATAAGGTTCTTTTTCACTCCTGAAAAGAGAAAATAAATGAGGTACTCCTGCTGTCTATGGACACTGTCATCAGGACATTGATATACAAAGTCATAAATGTCATTATTGGGCGCTCTCAACAGCACTATGCCTTTGAAACCTGCTGAAGATTCTGTGAAAACCATGGAAATATATGCTTCTCTCAAAAGCGGTATATGCCCTCAGGTTCTTCAGCTAACATGTCTCTTGGAGGCTGAAGACCTAGACCCTGTCAAAAGGCTCTGTCATTGTACCCACCTTGTCAGAATGAATCATGTCACTGAATCTTTTTCGGTACTGGACCCGGATCCTCCTGATAATACTTTGCATGTTAAACATCCTCAACAACCTCAAACCATGCTTGGCAGGGCAGCCACATTCTGTCACTTTCTAGTCAGGGAACTCCCTTCTCTTCCCTCAGTGCTTCCAGAAGGATGTCCAGATTGGCATCAGCAATGCAAGGGCCATTCTGCCCAGATGCCAGACCTCAAATTTTCCTGTCCTGTTATCCTGCATTAATTCCTACAGACAAGTGGCCTCTATTTGCACAGTCGCATCTCCAGTTCTGTTCCCACAGCTAATTGGGCACCCAACATTCCCTACATTCTTAAAAGACACTAGTGAAAATCAGAAAGGACAATATGGTCTCAGGAATCTGGGAAATCCATCGTTTATAAAAGTTTCCCAAGACAACCCAAGTGAGAAAATATCTGGCTCTAGCCTTACATTCTAGTTCTTTCTTCCATTAATTCCATTTAAATTGCACTAGCTAATACAATGGGATTTCTATCCTCGTATCATTAGCCTGCGCCTTTGAATTGCTGGTCTAATAATGTTATCACTACATCATCATTTCTCCAGTACCTAACATATTTGCCACTCTGACAAGTGCAACAGATCTGGTTCAGAATACTACAATCAGCCATGAGTCTACAGCGGGCAGTAGATATAAAGGAGATATCATTTTAAACTACTGATCTTTGGGTAACAGTTTCAAATCAGTCAGTGGCATTGAGAAAATGAAAAGCCTTCACAGAGCAATTTCAGCTAAGACCATTTTTCTGTTTGCAAAAACCATGCTTTTGTATTGAATTCATTGTGTTGCCCATTTCCAGAAAATATTGCTGACTTCACATTGAAAAACACTGAAGCTGGAACAAGAAAAACAGCTGAAGTGCAGATACCAGGTTTAGAGTACAATGTACAAAGAAGCAAGGTTGATATAAGGTGAGTGCTAAAATCTGCTGGTTACCTCATGTCCTTTAACAACTGGCACTGAAAATGTATAAAACTAACTGTGGATTGAAAGACAGCAAATGCTTCTGTATATTTGGTGGTTTTTTTACTCTTACTGGGCGAGAATTAATTTACTACTGGTGTTAATCAGTTACCAGTGCAACTTGCAGATGGTGGGTACTGCTGCCCTGAGCATCATGAAAACAGTGAATGTTGTAAGGTGTGGATGGTTGTGCCAGTCAAGCAGATGCTTTGTCCTGGGTGGTATTGAACTTCTTTAGTACTGTTTAAGCAGTACCCATCCAGGCATGTGAAGAATATTCCATCATCCTAACTTGTGTCTTAAAGATAGTGGGAAAACACTGGGGAGACAGGATGTGAGTTACTTGCTGCAGAATTCCTAACTTCTGACTGCTGTATTAGCCATAGTATTTGTATAGTCAGTCCAATCTGGACAAGGGTAATTCTCAGGATGTTGACAGTGGGGATTTCATTGAATGTTAGATTCAATTCTGTCATTGCCCAGCACTTGTGTGCTGTGTATGTTACTTAAGCATGGATATTGCCCAGGTTTTGCTAATATGGACATGATCTGCTTCAGTAACTGAAGAGTCCGAGTGATGCTGAACATTGTGCAGTCAACAGCGAATTCAGCACATCAGACGTTATAGATCATACTGAATCGACCTGTTTACACAACTCAAGAGCAGATGGGACTTGAATCTGGATTCCCAGGTCAGAGTTAGGAATGCTTTGACTTCGACGTAAGAAACCAAAACTTCTGATCTTATGATGGAGAAAGGTAATTGTGAAGCAGCTGAAGATGACTGGGACTAGGACACTACCTTGAGGAGTTCCTAGGGCTCTCGTGGCACAGTGGTAGTGTTAAGCCAGAAGGCTTAAGTTCAAGGCCCACCTACGTCAGAGGTGTGTAATTACATTTCTGAAGAGGTTGGTTAGGAAAATACCTTGAGAAATTCCTGAAAAATTGTCCTGTGGCTGATTGATCTCCAACAACCACAACTATTTTTTTCGATAACACACCACCAAATCACCCATTTCACCAATTATAAGAACAAGTTACAACCATCTTCTTTTATTCTAGGTACGATTCTAATCATTGATTCCAGTTTTGCTACGGCTCATTGATTCATGTGTGCAGCTCCAACATGTTTAAGGAGTTCAACACCATCCAGGGATAAACTATCCCACTTGATTGGCATAACCATTCCCATCATTAATATTCACTCCCTTCATCACTGATGCACTGTATACCATCTCCAAGATGCACTGAAGTAACTCAGTCAGATTCCTCTGATCTCATTGAATGGCAGAAGGCTCAAATAGCTGAATGGTCTACTCCTGTTCCTATATTCCTATGAAACACAAGGAGGGAATCGGTGATGTGGGAGAGCAGCAGAACGTTAGAACCACACAGGAAAGATGAAAACTGGAAAAAAAAAGTAGAGAAACAAGGCAGAGCCAATGGCAGAACCTAATGGCCTTCCCCACAGCAAATGGTGGCTGGGTGAAGAAGTAGCAGGTTGCCACCTTCCTACTGCTGCCCCGTTTGGGTCTGGGGAGAGTAAGCTTAGTGATGGCCTCCCACCCCTATCCTAACTGAGGGTCTTTGGGCAGAAAATGTCCATTGAAGGCCGTCTTCTCATCATCATTGGTAATTACCTAGTGACTGGAATACCACATGGGAATTCCAAAAAGCAGACACTATTGGGAGGGCCCACGCCGACATCGCTCCGCCCACTGCCGACGTCGCTCTACCCACCACCTCCACAGCCAGCAGCTCCAGAGGAGACAGCAGCACCAGGCCTGCCGGGTCTTCACCATCCCCCCAGACCTCCCCCTTACTGAGGACGAAGGGTCAATCCTCAGTAAATGACTGACCTTTGGCCCCCTCCACCCACACATCAATGAATACCGCTCATGCTTGGACCTTGAACAGTTTTTCCACTGCCTCCGCAGTTATTTCTTTAATCGTGAGCCTAACCCTCCCCCCACTGACCCCTTCTCCTGCCTCCAACACACCCCCTCCTCCTGGACACCACCCCAAGGCCTCCTACCCTCCCTCAACCTCTTCATCTCTAACTACCGTCGTGACATCAATCGCCTCAACCTCTCCACCCCTCTCACCCACTCCGACCTCTCCCCCACAGAACGTGCAGCCCTCTGCTCCCTCTCTTCCAATCCCAACCTCACCATAAAACCTGCGGACAAGGAAGGCGCAGTTGTAGTATGGCGCATTGACCTCTACATCGCTGAGGCCAGGCACCAACTCTCCAACACCTCTTCCTACCGCCCCCTTGATCATGACCCCACCCCCGACCACCAAATCATCCTCTCCCAAACCATCCACAACCTCATCACCTCAGGTGACCTCCCACCCACAGCCTCCAACCTCATCATTCCCCAACCCCGCACTGCCCGCTTCTATCTCCTTCCCAAAATCCACAAACCTGACTGCCCTGGTCGACTCTTTGTCTCCGCCTGCTCCTGCCACACCGAACTTATCTCCACCTATCTCGACTCCATTTTCTCCCCGTTGGTCCAGAAACTCCCCACCAACATCTGTGACACCACCCACGCCCTCCACCTCCTCCAAAACTTCTAATTCCCTGGTCCCCAACACCTCATCTTTACCATGGGCGTCCAGCCCCTATACACCTGCATTCCCCATGCAGATGGCCTAAAGACTCTCCGCTTCTTCCTGTCCCACAGGCCCAACCAGTCTCACTCCACTGACACCCTCATCCGCTTAGCCGAACCCGTCCTCACCCTCAACAACTTCTCCTTCAATTCCTCCCACTTCCGACACAAAGTGGGGTGGCCATGGGTAACCGCATGGGCCCAAGCTATGCCTGCCTCTTTGTACGGTACGTGAAACAATCCCTCTTCCATAGCTACACTGGCCCTAAACCACACCTCTTCCTCTGCTACATTGATGACTGTATCGGCCCCGCCTCGTGCTCTCACGAGGAGCTCGAACAGTTCATCCATTTCACCAACGCCTTCCACCCCAACCTTAAGTTCATCTGGACCATCTCTGATACCTCTCTCTCCTTCCTGGACCTCTCTGTTTTCATCTCTGGCAACCAGCTGTAAACCGATGTCCATTTCAAGCCCACTGACTCCCACAGCTACCTGGAATACACCTCCTCCCACCCACCTTCCTGCAAAAATGCCATCCCCTATTCTCAATTCCTTCGCCTCCGCCGCATCTGCTCCCAGGATGAGGCATTCCACTCCCGTATATCTCAGATGTCCTCGTTTTTCAAGAACTGCAACTTCGCCCCCTCAGTGGTCAAGAACGCACTTGACCGTGTCTCTCGCGTTTCCTGCAACTCATCCCTCACACCCCCTCCCCGCAATAACAACCAAAACAGAATCCGCCTCACCCTCACGTACCACCCCACCAACCTCCGGATCCAACGCATCATCCTCCGACACTTCCACCATCTGCAATCCGACCCCACCACCAATGACATTTTTCCCTCCCCACCCTTATCTGCTTTCCGGAGGGACCACTCACTCCGGGAGTCCCTTGTCCGCTCCACACTCCCGTCCAGCCCCACCACACCCGGCACTTTTCCCTGCAACCGCAGGAAGTGCTACACCTGCCCCTACACCACCCCCTCACCCCCATCCCAGGCTCCAAGAAGATTTTCCACATCAAGCAGATGTTCACCTGCACATCTGCTAATGTGGTAGACTGTATCCGCTGTTCCCGTTGTGGCCGCCTCTACAACGGGGAAACCAAGCGGAGGCTTGGGGACCGCTTTGCAGAACACCTGCGCTCGGTTCGCACTAAACAACTGCACCTCCCAGTCACGAACCATTTCAACTCCCCCTCCCACTCCTTGGACAACATGTCCATCCTGGGCCTCCTGCAGTGCCACAACGATGCCACCCGAAGGTTGCAGGAACAGCACCTCATATTCCGCTTGGGAACCCTGCAACCCAATGGTATCAATGTGGACTTCACAAGCTTCAAAATCTCCCCTCCGCCTACTGCATCCCTAAACCAGCCCAGCTTGTCCCCGCCTCCCTGACTTGTCCTTTCTCCCACCTATCCCCTCCTCCCACCTCAAGCCTCACCCCCATCTCCTACCTACTAACCTCATCCCACCCCCTTGACCTGTCCGTCCTCCCTGGACTGACCTATCCCCCCTCCTAACTCCCCACCTACCCTCACCTTCACTGGCTCCATCCCCGCCTCTTTGACCTGTCTGTCTCCTCTCCACCTATCTTCTCTATCCATCTTCTGTCCACCTCCCCCTCACACCCTATTTATTTCAGAACCCCCTTCCCCTCTCCCATTTCTGAAGAAGGGTCTAGGCCCGAAACGTCAGCCTTCCTGCTCCTCTGATGCTGCTTGGCCTGCTGTGTTCATCCAGCTCTACACCTTGTTACCTCTGATTCTCCAGCATCTGCAGTTCCTACTATCTCTAAAACTATTGGGCTGGTTTGTGGGTTACTGAGGATGCGTCCTTCATCAGCTAGTCAGTGTCTGATCAAGGGAATTGTCATCAGGAAGGGGAGTGGGTGGGGAGGAGGAGTTGTTGAAAGCCATCCTTACCCCCACTCCCAGTCCTTGCTACTGACTGCTCCCCCTACCCTGTTACTCTCACCGCTGACGTAGCTTCGACCATTATCTAGCTGTGGCTTTGTTCTCCAATAATAGTGGACTGCACATTATGTCCACAGCCCTTTTGACCTCTGGAAGGCCCATTGCTGTCCTTTTAAGTGCCCTATTGGTCTCTTATTGGCTCTTCAGCCAGTGGGTGAGCTCATTATTGCTGCACTAAGAGTGTGGTAAAGGCGTGGAATGCCCTGCCTGCAACAGTAGTAGACTCGCCAACTTTAAGGGCATTTAAATGGTCATTGGGTAAACATATGGATGATAAGGGAATAGTGTAGATTAGATGGGCTTCAGATTGATTTCACAGGTCGGCGCAACATCGAGGGCCAAAGGGCCTGTATTGCACTGTAATGTTCTATGTTCTAAATGTTGCCCTGCAGCCACAGAAATGGCAGAATTAGCAATGGGAACAAGCATTTAAAGAGAACTCCAAATTAACAGGACCTGAAAGAAAGATAAATAGACACGTTGATAGGTGCAATTGCAATATGTTAGACTGTGTAACCTAATTAGTTGTCACTTTAAAATCCTTCATGCCTTTAACTACCCTTCCAACAGGCATGCCTTACAAGAACATTTGCCAGAATGCACTACTGAAAGTATGTACAAAAGGTCAAAGAGAAAAAGTGTCACATTCTCAGACTTCAGCCTAAACAACGAAGAAGGAGCATCTCCTTCAGCTGCAGAATATAACCAAAACTTGTTCAAAAGAAAAGCTGATGAAGGGAATGAAGAACCTTACCATTCAACAGAAGAAAGTACCGCATCACCTTCAGAACTGGAAAAATCTAGCCAAGTCTCAACTGGACATGAAGGCAGTGAAATGGAGAAGACTTTTAAAAAATTGGAAGATTCTGCCCTGTTTTATATGGCTGTGCCACCAGAGAATACTGAAACGGCAGATATCCCAGAGCACATTGGAGGGCAGATGAAGCATCTCAAAATTGACAAATCTTTTAAACCAGATACATCAGACTCTCCAGGGATAACAGGTACTGCAGATGCTGGAGAATCCGAGATAACAAGGTGTGGGGCTGGATGAACACAGCAGGCCAAGCAGCATCATAGGAGCAGGAAAGCTTGACGCTTCGGGCCTAGACCTTTCTGATGAAGGGTCTAGGCCCGAAACGTCAAGCTTTCCTGCTCCTATGATGTTGCTTGGCCTGCTGTGTTCATCCAGCCCCACACCTTGTTAGATCAGACTTTCCAATCTGGAATGTTAACGGCCAGGCCAGACCCATACGAGGTTAGTTATTGCTCAGATTTATACAGGTTGGCTGTTGTTTGTCAGCAGTATCTTTGAACAAAGGAGTTATTTCACAATAATTTTACTACTGTATTCAAATTCTCTTGTGATCAAGGTCGAAAACCATTTGTCTTCCCAACTGATTGCTGCACTAACAAGCCAAATTTTTGTGATTCATAAGCAAGGACACCAGGTTCCTTGGACGCCAGAAGTTCCCAATCTCACCTTTTTAAGAAATATTCTGCCTTTTTCTATATTTCTACCAAAGTGAATAACTTCACATTTATTTACATTAAATCCCACCTGCCATATTCTAACCTACATTCAATGGCTCCTTACATCCTTGACGCAACTTACATTTTTCACTCAGTTTGGTGTCTTCAACATATTTGAAAATATTACAATTAGTCACCCCATTCACTCTGGCATTGCAATGAGTCACTTTCATTGATTGAATACAATCTTAAACTTCTTTCGTTTACCATAGTTAATTTGCACTTCCATTTGGCTGTTTATGCCATAGAAGAATGTATGTATATTGGAGACTTTGTAGTATTTAAATTCTAACCATCACCTGTCTACCATCAGGTGTTCTGGCATTTTCACAATTCACCCCATCCAACTGCCATTCATATTCTCATTGTTTCTTTTGCTCAGATTTAAGACAGTAGTTTCAGAATGAAATACGTTGCATTGAAATTTCATGTAAAATCCTATTAAGATATACTCAATATTTCCTGGGCTCCTTTACAACACCTTGCTGTTTCCCAACTTAAAGAATCTCCTATTATTCTCTTCCATAATTCTTCCTGCCTCCCAGACAGCTGAGCAACCTGTGGTACCACTGATTTAGCTCAGATGGCACTCCTCTGAGGAATCATTGCTCTCATTAGTATCCAAAGCGGAAGCCAATTTGCAAGTGAAATCATCTCAGGGAACTCTTGCACTACTTGTCTGGCTCTCTTGACTGCCTGGCAGTTATCCATTCCTTAATCTGCCTGTACTACTCTAAGCTGTGGTGTAACCACCTCTAGGGTGCAGCACAGTGGCTCCCTGGTTAGCACTGCTCCCTCACAGCACCATGGACCCAGGTTCGATTCCACTTTTGAGTAACTGTCTGTGTGGAGTTTGCACATTCTCCCCATATCTGCGTGCATTTCCTCTGGGTGCTCCAGTTTCCTCCCACAATCCAAAGATGTGCAGGTTAGTTGAATTAGCCATGCTAAATTGCCCCGTAGTGTCCAGGGTTGTGCAGGCTAGTTAGATTAGCCATGGAAATGTAGGGTTACAGGTGTAGGATAGGGACATTGGTCTGGGTGGCATAATCTTCGGAAAGGCATTTGGACTCAGTGGGCCAAATAACCTGCTTCCACACTGTAAGGATTCTGTGATTCTTCTATGATTCTAACCATACTATCCACAGCGTCCTATGTCTCATGGATGTACAACAGCCGCTACTTAAGTTCTGAAACCTCGAGCTGAAGATTGTGCAGCGACACTTCTTGCGAACGTGTTCATCTTTGATACAAAGTAGATCCATGACTACAAACATTCCACGGCTGTACATTCCTCTCAGCCCAGTTGCCCTGTTATATTTTAACTGCAGCAGTAATTTATTATAAGTAGCTTATCAGTCACTCATTAACCAGCTACTTACACTGCAGCGATGTAGGAGCTAGGTACTAGATGGTGAACATAAAAATTTAAAGGAAAAAAAGCACTACTTGAAAGCTCCACAGCACTTCCAAACTGCTCAGAAACCTCTGTATTTCTTTCTTTGCAACTAGTGTAAGAACTAGACTGAACTAGTTTACTTATTTAACTAATCAGCTACTCTCCAGTAAAGCTTAACTCCCTTCCTTTCTTGATATTTTAGTAAACATGTTCAGACATGTTATGGCACAGCTCTGAAGCAGGTGGGGTTTAAACTCAGGCCTTTTACCACAGAAACAGGGACATTACCACTCAGCCACAGGCATCCCAAATCTACTGCACCTGCTATTTCCAGGTCATTCCCATCCATATCCTATGGATAAGAACCCATGGTGTTAGGGGCAGGATACTGGCGTAGAAAGAAGATTGGCAGAAGGCAGAGAGTGGGCATAAAGAGGTCTTTTTCAGGATGACAGCTGATGACAAGTAAATTTCTGCAGGGGTCAGTATTGGAACCACAACTATTCACGTTATACATTAACTACCTGGAGAAAGGAATTGAAGGTATTGTTGCTGAGTTTGCAAATGATACAAATATAGATGGAGGGACAGGTAGTGTGGAAGCGGGGAGGCTGCGGGAGGACTTGGACAGGCTAGATCCGTGGGCAAAGAAGTGGCAAATGGAATACTGTGGGAGAGTGTGGACTTATGCACTCTGGGAGGAAGAATGAAGGAATAGGCTATTTTCTAAATGGGGAAAGCCTTCAAAAATATGAAGCACAAAGGGACTTGGGAGTTATCATTCAGGATTCTCTTCAGGTTAACTTGCAGATTCCATTTTTAGTTAGGAAGGCAAATGCAACATTAACATTCATTTCAAGAGGGCTAGAATACATGGGGAGACAATGGCCTAATGGTATTATCGTTGGACTGTTAATCCAGAGACCCAAATAATGTTCTGGGGACCTGGATTCGAATCCCGACATGGCAGATGGTGGAACTTGAATTGAATAAAAAAAAAAATCTGGAATTAAGAGCCTAATGATGACCATGAATCCATTGTCAATTGTTGGAAAAACTCATCTGGTTCATTAATGTCCTTAAGGGAAGGAAACTGGCATCTTTACCTGGTCTGGCCCAAGTGTGACTCCAGAACCCACAGCGATGTGGTTGACTCTTAACTGTCCTCTGGTCAATTAAAGATGGGCAATAAATGCTGTCTGCCCAGCAACGCCCTCATCCCATGAATGAATAAAAAAAAAACTAGAGCAGAAATGTACTGCTGAGGCTGTATAAGGCTCTGATCAGACTGCATTTGGAATATTGTGAGCATATTTAGGCCTTGTATCTAAGGAAGGATTTTCTGGCATTCGAGGGGGTCTAGAGGAGATTTACAAGAATGATCCTGTGGTTGAAGGGCTTGTCATACGAGGAGTGGTTGAGGATTCAGAGCCTATACTTGAAGGATGAAGGGTTCTGATTGAAACTTAGAGAATACTGAACAACTTACAAAGAGTGGATGTGGAGAAGATGTTTCCACTGGTAGGAGAGACTAAGATCCACGGGTACAACCTTAGAGTGAAGGGATGACACTTTAGAACTGAGATGTGAAGGAATTTCTTCAGCCAGAGAGTGGTGAATCTGTGGAACTCCTAGCCACAGAGGGCTCTGGAGGCCAAGTCACTGGGTGTATTTAAGACAGAGATAGATAGGTTCTTGATTAGTAAAAAAATTAAGAGCTGCAGGGAGAAAGCAGGAGAATGGGGTTGAGAAACATATCATCGATGGAACGGCAGAGCAGACTCAGTGGGCCGAATGGCCTTATTTTGCTCCTGTATCTTATGGTCTCATGGTCTGAAGTACTAACCAAGCATGAATCTGACAGCTTCTGAGATCAGACAAGATGAGGCACTTTCAGACTAACACAGACATTGCCTTTGACTCTTCGTCCCATTAAAAAAAAGTTACAACTGGCTACAGGCCATACTTTCAGAAAGTTATTGATGCTTAATAACTCACCATTCAGCGACCTCATTTGTATGTTTTAAATGTCAAATAAATTGACATACAGGCAAGTAAAATGCGATGTCAACATTTGTTTTCTTTAATGCAGTTATTTTGTAGACAACATTAAAGTTTGATTCTGTGAGGTACTGTTACTTAAGGAATCACATGGAAAGAAAACATTTCAATGTTATTTCTGATATTTCCTGAGGTAAATGCGAAACCATTTTACAAGATTTAACAACTCGCAGTATGTAAACACAACAGTGACAGAAATATTGACGAAGCGCACTGCCAAATTTGTTCAATCCAATACATCATTGTATGTCTAAATGAATAAATATAAAAATTAAGATATGCAGTCTAGAAATAGTTTTCTTAAAAAGGGCACAATAGTAGGAGATACTTGCATGATATAGTATTTATGTGATTCTATTCCACGAATATATCTCTGCAGTCCCAAGCTCTTAGACATTCATCATTAAGGCAAGTGTGGTAGATCCATTTGAAAAATTCTATACCATATGCCAAAGTCTCTACACTGTTATAAGGAATCCAAGCACTATAATTCCTTTATGCTTTATAGTGTTGATTGCTGCTCAGAATTACAGTGAGACAAAGTTCATGAGAGGGTAGAATTGAATGATTATCCTTTTATCATTTCCATGCTTTTTTATTTATCCAATTTTGCTCATTCATAGATTTGGAGAATGAGAACATTCAAAGTGTTACTGTGAAGAAGCTGCGTGAAGTACAGTTCAGTCCAACCACATTCAAAAGAAAAACTTTTGCAGCTCGCATAAATGTAATTGAGCAAAATGTTTTTAAAAGGTAACCTCTCCTTTACAATTAACCTTTAACATAAAAGTAAAACATTGTGAAAAGTGTCAAGTTTTAAATTAAAAAAAAGCTGTATCTTCCTTGTATTAACAGGAAGTAAAATAAACCATAATTAAAATTATATAAAGCATTTTAATATTGGAAACTTGACAATTTGAAACCACACTAATAGTGTACACTCTTCAGTATTGTAAAAATCACACTTTATCAAAGATTTTTGTCTTAAGTTCATCAAAACATTTCACAAGAATACAAATTGAAGGGAAAAACCTCTTGATTGGTTGTCAAGAGAACTGTGAATGGTAGAGGCATTGCCATACAGCTGATTGGCAGTTAATGGCCACAATTTATTTATGTTTGAGTAACGGGTGATGCTAGCTGTTTCATCATAAGACTGTGCAGTAGCAGGGACTCTTAGGGTGCATTGGCAGTATCCCTACTTCAGGAGGCCAAGGTTCAAGTCTCATCTTCTCCAGAGGTGTGTAATAACATCTATGAATAGGTTGATTAGAAAGTAGCAGTCTGTGGTAGCAGGAAGTTCACTACCCTCCACCATCGGGTGGCTGTTGTCCAGCCAAATAGACATTCTAATATCACATAACTGAGTAATGTAGTAAATGCATTTAAGTGGTTGTATGATGTCAAGTATGTAGACCAGATGTCCCAACCTGTCATTTTGTTTCAAATAGCATGTTCATTCAGCAAGTTACAGCAAGCAATGTACTGACAGTACCCAATCAGCCCACACTTACAAAACTCACAGCACAGCGTCTGACATTATATGTCATTCTGCAAAAGGACAATATTAGCTGGATGGTCCTAATTTGCAAGGAATTATGCTGACAACCAATTTAGGACTGTCAGTCAGGCTCGCAGAATGTCAAACTGGAAGTTACATGTAATGATCCGTAGACCATGTTCTTTGAAGACAGAAAGAATATGTATATGCACTGCACCTGTTTTAACTCAACAAGATAGGTGACGGCCATTTGCTGGTTCATTTCTCAGGGCAGTTCCCTGACCAGAGTTTGCCTGGTATAAAATTTAAACCTGGCAGTTAACTATGAATCAGCATTAATGGATGCATTCTTCATGGCAATACCGCTAAAAATTAAAATCTACTTGCTAACCAATCAGAATTCTCCTTTCACAAACATAAACCTCCTTGATTAGAGGTATGGACACCACTGCACGAGAACCCCTGGTTCTGCAGGCTCAGAGTGAAACTGCTAGCATCACCAGTTGCTCAAACTTACGTAAACCAGTATTCAAGCATTCTCCGCGGAAATGTTGGTTTTCTCCTTGAATTTGAAATCTTGCTAAATGTCCTGATGAGTTCAAGACAAAAGGCTTTGACAAAATATGTCTTTGTTTGATAGTTCCCAAGTTCTGCTCTACCAAACAGCCATAACATACACTCTTGAGGTCCACAGTAATCAAGAAGAGAAATATTTGACATTTTCTTCCAGTTTAGTCATGATAGATAGATTTTCTATCTCATTAGTTATATCAAATTGCATAGTCAAGACATTTTAAGTTTTTTAAAGCTAGAATCATAGGACTGAATTTTGTTGTAAGGCAATGGGACCAAGTCCTGATGTCAGGATTATATCTCGGTCCCGGCCTGCATGTGTGAAGTGGGATCACATTGGCATTTTTCACAGAGGCACCCTTTACTGACAACTAATGGAGCTACTGTCCTATTAACAGTAGGGAGCAGGATGGTGATACCAGCCTGATTTGTGAGTTCCAGGTCATTACGGACCATCTCATTAAAAAAATTGCCTTGCATCCCATTTGCCTACTACATTAAACCTGTGTCCCCTAATCTTTCTACAGTCAGCAAATGTCAACAACTTCTTTTCTGTTTCCCTGTTCTAAATCTGTCATATGTTTTCTAGAACAACATACAACTATGCCAGATATCCCTTCAACCTCCTTTGCTCCAAGGAGAACAACCCCAGCTTCTCCAACCTAACTTATAGCTAAATTCCTACAGAAAGGGTGGTGATCAAAACTGAACACTGTACTCCAGTTGTGGCCTTACCAGATATGGCATAATTTCTCAGCTTTTGTACTCAATGCCTGTATTTATGATCCACATTCGTTGCTAACTACTCTTTCAATGTATCTTGTAACTCAGGTACGTCTGTCTCTGCATGCTGTTTGAAGTTGGGCCTTTAAGTCTATATTGCCTCTTCCTATCCCTGTTTACATCATCTCACAGTTCTCTGCATTCAGTTCCACAGACACTTGTCTGCGCATTCTCCTCATCTTGCATATTCTGGTATAGTTTACTAGTACCATTTTCGCTCTTCATCATACCTCCAAGTTTGGTATCACAAGCTATTTTAAAGTGTTACTGTGTATTATAAAATCCTAAGACATGATACATACACACATACATAAAAGATGTGAATTTCTCAGCATCCAACAGAAAGAATTGCAGCCCAAGACTTAATGTTTTAAGACCTTTATGATAACAAAAAAAACTAAAATTAATATAGTCTGCACATTACTTGACAGGTAAGTAGTAGATCAAAAGTATTGAAAAGGTGTTTCCCCATTATCTACCTAACACAAAGTACTGGAAAAGCTCAGCGAGTTCTATCTTTATTCCTGCTATACAGCATCCACAGTTCTTTCAGTTTTTACAAAGTACTGTTTGTGTTGCCACGCTTCCAGCAGATATGTAGCCTAAAGATATGCAGCTCCAAACTCCTGTTAATTTAGCAATTTCCCTTCCTACCAAACCAGGGTGAATCTTCTGTTGTCCTTTGGAAATTGTTTCACTCAGTCTCCTGAGAATCACCAAATTGACTTCCAGCAACAAAGCCAACACAGCTGACTGAGATAACAAGCATGGGGCTGGATGAACACAGCAGGTCAAGCAGCATCATAGGAGCAGGAAAACTTGACGTTTCGGGCCTAAACCCTTCATCAGAAGGGTTGCTGCTTGACCTGCTGTGTTCATCCAGCCCCATGCTTGTTATCTCGGATTCTCCAGCATCTGCAGTACCTTTTATCTCTCTCCAACACAGCTGACTGTTGGTTCTTGAATCTGCACAGGAGTCATTTCTTCAAGCAGAGAGTTCATTCTCACCACCATCCTGCTTGAAGGCTAAAATGAAAACTACATTTTTCTCTCCCTTTCACAGGAGTTACTGCTTCAGCCTGCCTCTCCCAGTCTGTCTGAGTCTGTGTTCCTTTGTCCAAAAACAGGTGCTCCTCTTTTGTACTCAGGTGTTAAAACCTGTCATTTGATTATTTTTGTAAGGGCTCAGAATTATTATGATCACGTTATCCTTCTTATCTGAGACATTCCTAATTATCTAAAATTCATTGACATTTTAAAAATAACCATTTTATAAAGATACATGTTCGTAGCAATGTACCAAAAAAGCGTTGGTCCCAGAACTAACCTTTGAAAAGAACAGTACTGTTCTTCGGTGTGAAAATTAACTATTTACAACAACTTTCTGACCTGACACTGACTAAACCCTATGACGCTCAGTTTTGCTAATCAGCCTTTTATACGGCACTTCTCGAGTGTTTTCTTAAAATCCATATAGATAATATCCACAGCATGCCATTCAACATGCTTGGTTGTGACTTCATCAAAAAATTAAGTTAGATATGCTTTTTACAAATCCATGTGAAAAGAATTGCCAAAGCTCTTGTAAGATGTGAGGAAGGTAATTTAAAGTGAAATAAAAACATATATGAAGTAAATTAGCATTTACAAATTACATATTCACTATCACAAATTCTTAATTATTGAAGGTATAATTTTTATGCTGGTACTACATGTCTGTATTTTTCACTAACACTTGCTTTTCTGTCTTTGGCAAGGATTCTAGGTGAGGAAGTTGATAACAGGGAAGAAGAAATGCGCATGTTACCTGAAATCAAGAGGCACCTATACATGGAACATTTGGCTGCACGAGAGGATTCAGGTGATATAAGTGTCGTATTATGACATGACAGCATTGGGCAGTCTTCAGCACTTAAGTGTAAATGTCTTTCTGTCCCTTCATAGATATTGTAGGACTGACTTTCTATTTTTGCCAGGTCACTCATGTTCAGATGCAACAATACAAGAAATAATGAGACAAAACTCAAGTCCCAATTTAGAACCTAATGTACTTGCTAGGTTTACACCTCTTAGCAGTGCAATACATTCAGTAGCTACAAATATGTTTGAAGCAATTATTTAAACTATCACCCAGTAAATGGATTTAACAACTGGACCAGTTGAGCATCAACCCAGTGTGTTGAAGGAAGTGTATAGAATGATAGTGGATGCATTGATTAGCTTTCAAAATTCAGTAGATTCTGGAAAGGTTAATACAGACAGTATAATTGCAAATGTAACCTCACTTTTAAGAAGGGGGGAAGGGGGAAAATGACAAACTGCAGACCTGTTAGTTTGGTGTCAGTGGTAGGGAAAATGTCAAAGTCTATTTTAACGAATGTGGTAACTGGACATCGAGAAAAGAATGGTGCAATTGAGCAGTGTTAACATTTATTTCTGAAATGGGAATCATGTTTGACAAATGTGTCACGGTTTTTTATGAGGCTATTCCTTGTACCATTGATAAAGAAGACTCAGTAGATGTTGTATATTTGGATTTTCAGAAGGTTTTTTGATAAGGTAAGGAGGTTTGTAAACACAATTGGAATACAGGGGATTAGAAGTAATTTACTATACAGATTTAGAATTGGATAACAAACTAAAATCAGAGCATGGAAATACAAATAATCATTTAGTAGTACAGAACTTAAGTATTGCTGAAAACAAGGCACATTTTGGTGAAATGTCAACACAATGAGTATTTTTTCCGCAATACTGGAGTTGGACTAAGCAGAACATTCTGAGGATGGCAGATTGTTTCAAGTATCTGTGCTAGGTTCACAGCTGTTCACAATTATAAATAATTTGAATGAGGACTAATTACATTATTTCCGCATTTGCTGGTGACACCAAACTGAGTCAGAACACAAGATGTGAGGAGCATGCAAGAAAGCTTCAGGAGGAATTGTATTGGTTAGGTGAATGGGTTAGAATGTGGCAGATGAAATATAATGAAAGTAAGTGTGAAGTTATTCACTTAAGTAGAAAAACAGAAAGGCAGATTATTTCTTAATTGATGGGAGGTTGGGAAATGTAGGTATCTAAATGACTTGAGTGTCATTGTTTACAGGTCATTAAATGTTAGCATGCACATTCAGCAAGCAATTCAGATGACATCATATGTGGGCCTTTATTACAATAGATTTCTGGAGACTAATGACATTATGGAATATGCAGATTGTATGGAAAAGAGACACTGAAGAAGATGATCAGTCATAATCTATTTGAATAGAAGGCCCAATGGACTGCATGGTCAATTCCTGTCCCTGTATTCCTAAATTGTCTGGTTGTAGCATTAAATCATCTTTTTCAATTACATTTATACTGTTCTTGTGCATATGGATGTTCAGTTGACAGGCTAGTACTGTCCTATCAAAATCCACCTTATGTTATAGTTGTCCAATGGGTTGCCTAATTCTCGTTCAGACCACAATATTGGACTTCTCCCTGATTTTGTACATTTGTTTTATACGTTTTTCGTTAATTCCCTGTCACTGTTGAACATTGCATTATCCAACCGTTAAAAGTGTTGATTTCCATCACATGCTGGCGATCTTTCTGTCTGTGAAAATAATAGCCTGATGAATAGGCTGAAGCAAAAAGCACTTCACCTTTTATTCTGAACTATTGTGGCATTTGCAGCTTCAGTAGCTTTCACAAATCTCAGCTAAAAATTTCACATAAGGCACATAAATTGAATTAAGGCTATTACGGATTCTTCTACTGCTGCCTAACTTGCTGAAGGCCTAGGCCATTCATTCACTACACAGTTTGTTGCTGAAATAGGGCACATCAAAGCCAATTTGTGGGTTAGTGGTCACACTCATCAGATCATTTCTGACCATATATCTCACAAACTCATGCAATGACCTTTGGTCCTGAAAGGAGCCCAGTCTACCTAAGATCTCTTGAATAGTAAATATCTTAAGAGTTTGAGCAACAAGTGAAGCTTGTTTTCATGCTGTAACTATGCAGTAGCAACATGAGTGGTGTTCATTGCTAGCAGGATGCTGTTGTCAAGTCAGAAATACATTTTGTTTATCACACAAATGAATAACTGGTATATGAATAACAGTGTTGGTGTGATGCTAGATCTGTAGGCCATATGTTTCAAAGATTGGTGAATCATGTCGAATCGCATATTGTTTTGGCTGTTCTCAAGTAACCAAGATGCTGGCCATACCCAACCAACCCATGCTCCCAAAGATCACAGTATGCACCATTAGTTGTGATCCTGCAATTAGACAACATTTATTGGATATACTAGAGTGTGAAGAATTATGCTTACAGTGATTTAGTATTGTCAGTCAAACGTGTAATATGGCACTGTTGCATAAAGTGGAAGCTACGTTTATTAATACACAGGGTCCTGTTCTTTACAGACGGAAAGAACAAGTACATATTCCACATCTCACAATTATTACAACCTAACATTATAGTTGACAGCCATTTATTAGTTCATTTCTCAGGTCAATACCTTCACCAGAGTCAACCTACCTTGTTTAAAATTTATACAAATCTTGGAATTTAACGGCCAGTCACCATTAACTGGTGTATTCTCCATGGTAATGCCTCGACCAGAATGCAGTTGCTAACCAAGCAGCATTCTTGTACAGTATAAATGTTATTTTCCACTCAAATTGCTATTTCTAATGAATGTTTTGTTGAGTGCAGGATGAAAAGCTTTGACAAATTGTGACTTTTCTCAGCAGTATTTCAGTTCTCTACTGCGAAATGACTGTATACATTTATTTCTTTTCTATCTCTGTAGGTATACTTGGAGAACGAGGTGCAGAACCTAGTGATACCCAGGAAGTTAGCACCTCACAACTATTTCTACCACTTACACCACCTGTTCGTAGCACTAGAACAGGTAAGTCTCCTTTTTGTCCCTCCTAGGAATCATGTGGTTTTCAAAAGCTTTGGGAAGTGTTTGTGTTTTAATTCACAAGGTGTTACATTTTCTCAGAACAAGCACATGGTATGGATGAGAAAGTTTTTTTCTTTCCTGTCTGTTAATTCCTTATATTTGTAAATTCACCTGCCCTTTCAAACTTCCAAACTCCCCATCAGGGAGACCGCACCACATCGAATCCTTTTTTTTCTTAAAATGTGGCTTGCTTTTCTGTTTATTCCCCTCTTCTAGTAAGCTATACTTTAACTTGATCATATCTCATTAAATTTGTTTCCACTGAAACCGTTAATTACAAAGCAATGCTTAGTTCTCACATCTTATGTTCAACAGGCAACATTTCATAGACAAAGATATTTTCTCCCATTGGAACCAGCAAATACCCTATCAAATTCTTCCTCCTCCCTAGAAAACAAAGCTCAGAATTGAAAAAAAGACTTTGAAGACTCAGCCTTATTGGGCTTCCTGTAGCAATTAAGCACTAATAGTAGAGATTTTATTGGCATTCTTGCTGCTTCCAAACTTATAGAAATATCTTCTGGCTCTTTGTCATCGTCTTGCTCTGGTCTTGTTGCAGAAGGATACTATCTTATCAAAATCTTTGTTCAGACCCCAATATCGTTCTGAAGAAGGGTCAAAATGTTAACTCGGCTTTTTCTCCAGAGATGCTGCCAGAGCTGCTGAATTTCTCCAGCAATTTCTGTTTTTGATACTCAATATTGGAGTTTGCCCTGCTGAAATACATCTGTTTTAAAGTTTTACCAGTTATTCTTTATCACTCTTGAATGTTGAAGATGACTTTAGATTATTGTCAGCATATACAGTGTCAGTTTCCATTCTTGATCATATTCCAGGACCACTATTGCGTACTTCTAATAAGTTGTTGCTCAGTGTAATAGCATATTCCAGAACATTGTGAAAAAAACTTTCCTTGCAAATCTCCTTTAAACTTTCCCTCTCTTACCTAAAACCTATTCCCCTTATATTTGACATTTACATCCTTGGAAAGAAAATACTGCTCATCAGGAGAGCACAGACCTAATTACGAGATTGCATTTAAATGAGGGTAAAATTTTTTCTTAAATTCTTGTTTTCAAATTTTAACACTGCAACACAGTGAAGGAACAGGGACATAGCCCAAGGTCAGGAGTGTGATGGAATACTTCCCACTTGCCTGGATGAGTGCAACTCCAACAATATTCAAGAAACTTGACATCATCCAAGACAAAGCAGCCCATTTGATCGGCACTACATCCGCAAGCATCTACTCCCTCCATCATCGATTCTCAGTAGCAGCAGTGTGTACTATCTACAAGAAGTACTGCAGAAATTCACCAAAGATCCTTAAACAGATCTTGCAAACCCATGACCACTTCCATCTAGAAGGATAGGGGCTGTAGATAAATTGCACCACGACCACCTGCAAGTTCCCCTCCAAACCCCTCACCATCCTAACTTGGAAATATATCACCATTCCTTCAGTGTTGCTGGGTCAAAATCCTAGAATTCTGTCCCTAATGGCATTGTGGCTCAACCCACAGCAGGTGGACTGCAGCAGTTCAAGAATGCAGCTCACCACCACCTTGTCAAGGGCAACTAGGGAAGGGCAATAAATGCTGGCCCAGCCAGCAACATCCACATCCCACGAGTGAGCAAAACAAAAAGTCAGTATAGTGTTAGCTAGAAGTGCAAGGCTATGCCCCCCAAACAACTCCATGACCCCCTGACAAAGGTATGCTCCTCCTTCTATCTATCTTTGCACATCATGAACCCCCCACCACCCCACCTCACAATGTGGCTATTTCATGCCCATTCACCCACAACACATTCTGTAGAAACAATAAATTCTACAGTAGCAGTTACATGTGTAAAAGGCTTGTCCGAGAGCCCAGAAAACCATTAGATTTTTGGAACACCTGAGACCCTACTTGATTGACAGCTCTGGTTGTCTGATCTTTATCATCAATTTTTCAATGTTTGCTTACACAAAGTGAATTTGTACAAGTGCCTAGTGGTTTCAGGTACTGAATCTTTAAATGGTCTGGATGATTGACAGTTTTAGGGGAAGCAATGGAAGGTTATGAATGAATCTCTTTTTTATAATTGCTATTACACATTCACCTCAAGGATTAAAGTGTGGCCCTGCATTCTTGATGTGGATGTCGGGATCAAATTAAGTGTTTCCAAATTTGCTGATAACACAGAACCTGCTCGGAGGTGAATTTCGTGGGATTTAGGCAGGATAAGGGAGTGGGTAAGAAGATGATACATGGAATATAACATTGTTATGAGTCTGGATAAGACCAGTAACAATGTTACAATCTGATTAGAAATAAGTATTTTATTTAAAGTGGACAAGATTTGAGATCCTGGTACTTACTTAAGAAAAACAAAGCCACAGATTCCACAATTTTGAACTAACAAAATAAAATCTACGTGAAATTAGAAAATATAATTATGTAGAGTATATACATAACTTCCACTGTAACATTCAAAATTGTCATGAGGTAAATAAGAGTAACATGGAACACATCAAAAAACAAATGCAGTCAAATTGATTCCCATGGATTTGTCAGCAAGCCTTACATTGTTGGTCACTAAATCTCTTCAGAGCTTTTGCTCCTTTGCATGAAATTTCAGTTCTACACTTCCAAAGATCTAGCTTTGAAACTTGGTCAAAGACTACTTAGTCGTGTATTAGCTCAACAACTGCTCACATTCAGAGAATTCAGTCTTCTCCCCCAGTTCTGCATTCCACTGTTTCGTGACACTGCACTCCAACATCTACACATTTCCAGCTTTTTCACAGAAGGTTAGCTTCACTAAACTGACACGACCTTTTGGTTTCTCCAAGCTCCAATATTTCTCACTTTCACTAAGTTAACACTACTTGTGGACTTCCATCATCCCCACTCTCAGCAACAAAGAGCTCCTTGGATTTAAATGAACCCCAGATCCTCGGAGCCACCTGCAACTCTTTAGCTATATGAACCCACTCTTTGGCTGCTCCAGTCTCTCCAACACCACCCTAAGCAGCAAATGTCCATCATCATCTCAGCTCCTCAGGATTCTCCTAAACTATGACTACCTGAAGTACCTCTGCTGCCTGAAGTTTCTTCCTCCCACTTCTAATTACTCGATTAACCAGCAGCCTGAAGGTGGCAAGCTTCTACTTCTATTGCACCCAACCAACTTTTGTTCATTCTCTCATTTTGAGTAAAACTGCCTCTGACTCTTGAATGTTCATTCACTGACCCTGAAAAGATCTGGATGACCTACCAAAACTCTCCAAAGGTGACCCTACCTGTACTAGACAGGAACAAATGAATCAAGCACCAAAACACCATCTTTAAATGTTATGATCAGGAGAGGCTGCTAACCCACATTGCATAAATGGGTGCAAGAAAAGATTTTATCATAATGTGGGAAAGTGTGAAGCTATCCACTTTGGAAGAAAAACAGGGTATTTCTTGGAAGTTAAGAGTTTGGGAAACGTTGATGTCCAAAGGGATCTGTGTTTGCTTGTTTATGAGTCACTGAGAACTAACACGCACATGCAGCAAGTAATTAACAAGACAAATAATAGGTGCTGAATAAAGGAATGGCTCTGAAAGAGTTAATGATGCAGATTGTATTAGGCTCTATCTAATTTAATGATGTTTGGGTGGGGAGAAGGCGAAACTTTTCTTTATACAATCCCAACAGTGCACAAAGAGACCATTTGGTCCATTGAATCTACACTGACCCACAGAAGAGCATCCCACCCAAACCCAGCCCCCTACCCTACCACCTCTTATTTCCCATGGCTAATCCACCTAGCTTGCACATCCCTAGACATTACGGACAATTAGCACAGCCAGCCCAGCTAACCTTCACATCTTTGGACTGTGGGAGGAAACCAGAGAATCCGGCGGAAACCCACGCAAACACAAGGAGAACGTGCAAGCTCCACACAGACATACAGTCACCCAAGGCTGGAATCAAACCCACGTCCCTCATGCTGTGAGGCAGGGTGCTAACCACTGAGCCACTGTTGCATCCAGCAACTAAGGATCTCAGACCTACATTTACAGTTCTCATCATAATCCTTGTAACAACACAGTGGACTAACAAACTTATATAACGTATAACTAATTGCTGTCTTGTAATAAAATACATGGCGTAAAGACAAGAGCTCCTTCTTGTTCAGACACAATAGCAGTTGCTCAACTACTCCTGCAACCTAAATAGGCCTTTAGATCCAGTTAGGAAAAGAGGTTCGGTAGCAGTATCTCTCTACGTACAACTACCACATGGTGATCAGCAATGAGTATTGTTGCTTAGCACGCCAGATGTAATTGAAAAAATAGGTATTGAACTCGGGAGAACAAATTTCCAGAATATCAAGTTGGTTCACACCTTTAAAGGACTTAACACTTTAAGACCTACTCACATAGAAACAGTCTGCAGCTGCAAGAATTTGAACGAACAAGCAGTTAGCAGGAGCTCACTGAAAGACCAACAAAGCATAAACAGTACTCCAGGCCAAAGACTTTACTTCAGGCCCAGTAAGGAAGTGCAGAAGAAGTAATGAGGGCTAGAAAGAACTTAAAGGTGGTACCACCTGGCAGTAACTGATTCCATTGAGAAGCAAAGATCTGAAGGATCTTGTTTAGAGGTTCTGCTAAGAAATGAACATCTCTGTGAGTAAAGTTAAAATCGCTTCCAAGGAAGGAAAAATACCCTAAATTAACAACACATAAAGCAGACTTCTTGAGAAGTCAAGAAGCAAACAAAAAATAATACTTACATTTCGTAATGGATGTTGCTGCCATTTCGACACCACAAAACAGCTACAGTCAGGAAATCAGGAGCACTTTATACCAAGGTTGCATCAGCCAGGAACATTGTGAAGCTAGATTAAGGTGACAAAAGAGACAATTTAAAAGTTGAAGCAGGCAGACTCAGAAGTAGAAAATACTTAGTTTACTTTTGAAGCTTCAGTAAGAGTAGAAGGTTTATAATATAAACTGCAGTTCTGGGAAAATAATACATTAACGCAGCAGGCACAAGGTTTTCTTTGGAACATCGTGGAAAGAATGTATAAGAGGTAGGAAATTGTCCATTTTGCCTGCTAAATGTGGGAAACTTCCATTTTGATTTCAAAAATACCAGAAAAATCCAAGTAATGAATACAGATATATAGCATCTAAAAGCTTTAAGACAAGGAAAACAAAACATAATTTTCCAAAAATTCCTTGAGTTAGCATACCCCCTGCAGTTTGCAATATTGCTAAAGCAACTCCTTTAGCAACTCCTTTATTCAAAAAGGATAGGAGGCAGAACACAGGAAACTACAGGCCTGTTAACTTAATATTTGTGGGTAAAGGGGAACTAGTGGATATACTGTACTTAGATTTCCTGAAGGCATTGGATAAAGTGCTACCTCAAAGCTTATTGCAGAAAATAACAGCTCATGATGTAGAGAGTAGTATACGGGCATGGATAGACCTAATAAAGTGGATAGGTTCTGTTCTGTCCTGGCACTTAAGACTAAAAACAGCTGAAATTTCTTGACTTAGAGGGTGATGAATTTTTAGAATTCTGTACCCCAGATAATTGTAAACAGATAATAAACAGATATTAACAGACATCAAAAGGTAGGCAGATAGACCAAGAGGATGATGTTGTAATAGAGAATCAGCCATGATCTGGTTAAAAGGTGATGAGTGCAGAGCGTTGGATGTGTTCTGTGTGGGCTTCAGTAAGCATTCAGCAAGGTTTCTCATGGTAGACTAGTTAACAAAGTTAATTCACTTGGAATACAGGAAAAACTAGCCATTTGGGTACAGAACTGGCTCAAAGGTAGAAGGCACAGGTTGGTGATGGACGGTTGCTTTTCAGATTGGAGGCCTGTGACCAATGATGAGCCGCAAGGATCGATGATAACAAGCATGGGGCTGGATGAACACAGCAGGTCAAGCAGCATCATAGGAGCAGGAAAACTTGACGTTTCGGGCCTAAACCCTTCATCAGAAATGGGGGAGGGGAAGAGGGTTCTGAAATAAATAGGGAGAGAGGGGGAGGCGGATAGAGGATGGATAGAGGAGATGATAGGTGGAGAGGAGGCAGACAAGTCGAAGAGGCGGGGATGGAGCCAGTAAAGGTGAGTGTAGTTAGGGGGGTAGGGAGGAGATAGGTCAGTCCAAGGAGGACGGACAGGTCAAGGGGGCGGGATGATGTTAGTAGATAGGAGATGGGGGTGTGGCTTGGGGTGAGAGGAAAAACAGGTTAGGGAGGTGGAGATGAGCTGGGCTGGTTTTGGGATGCGGTTGGGGGAGGGGAGATTTTGAAGCTTGTGAAATCCACATTGATGCCATTGGGCTGCAGGGTTCCCAGGCTGAATATGATTTGCTGTTCCTGCAGCCTTCGGGTGGCATCACTGTGGCATTGCAGGAGGCCAAGGATGGACATGTCATCTGAGGAATGGGAGGGGGAGTTGAAATGGTTCGCGACTGGGAGGTGCAGTTGTTTGTTGTGAACTGAGCGCAGGTGTTCTGCAAAGCGGTCCCCAAGCCTCCGCTTGGTTTCCCCGATGTAGAGGAAGCCACAACGGGTACAGCGGGATGCAGTATACCACATTGGCAGATGTGCAGGTGAACCTCTGCCTGATGTGGAAAGTCTTCTTGGGGCCTGGGATTGGGGTGAGGGAGGAGGTGTGGGGGCAGATGTAGCACTTCCTGCGGTTACAAGGAAAAGTGCCGGGTGTGGTGGGGCTGGAGGGGAGTGTGGAGCGGACAAGGGAGTCGTGGAGGGAGTGGTCCCTCCGGAAGGCAGACAAGGGTGGGGAGGGAAAAATGTCTTTGGTGGTGGGGTCTGTTTGCAGATGGCGGAAGTGTCGGAGGATGATGCGTTGGATCCGGAGGTTGGTGGGGTGGTATGTGAGGACGAGGGGGATTCTTTTTTGGTTTTTATTGCGGGGACGGGGCATGAGGGATGTGTTCCGGGAAATGCGGGTGACATGGTCGAGGGCGTTCTCGACCACTGTGGGGGGGAAGTTGCGGTCCTTGAAGAATGAGGACATTTGAGATGTGCGGGATTGGAATGTCTCATCCTGGGAGCAGATGCGGCAGAGGCGAAGGAATTGGGAATAGGGGATGGCATTTTTGCAGGAGGGTGGGTGGGAGGAGGTGTATTCCAGGTAGCTGTTGGAGTCAGTGGGCTTGAAATGGACATCGGTTTCTCGGTGGTTACCCGAGATGGAGACAGAGAGGTCCAGGAAGGAGAGAGAAGTGTTGGAGATGGTCCAGGTGAACTTCAGGTTGGGGTGGAAGGTGTTGGTGAATTGGATGAACTGTTCGAGCTCCTCGTGGGAGCACGAGGCGGCGCCGATGCAGTCATCAATGTAACGGAGGAAGAGGTGGGGTTTGGGGCCAGTGTAGGTACGGAAGAGGGATTGTTCCACATAACCTACAAAGAGGCAGGCATAGCTTAGGCCCATGTGGGTACCCATGGCCACCCCCTTTGTCTGTAGGAAGTGGGAGGAATTGAAAGAAAAGTTGTTGAGGGTGAGGACGAGTTCGGCTAGGCAGATGAGGGTGTCGGTGGAGGGGGATTGGTCCATGGACAAACCGCAAGGATCGATGCTGGGTCCACTGTTTTTCATCATTGGTATAAATGATTTGAATGTGAACACGGGAAGTATGGTTACTAAGTTTGCAGATAATACCAAAATTGGAGGTGTTATGGGCAGAGAAGAAGGTTACCTCAGAATACAACAGGATCTGGATCAGATGGATGAGTGGGCTGAGGAGTGGCAGATAGAGTTTAATTTAGACAAATGTAATGTGCTGCATTTTGGAAAGGCAAATCAGGGCAGGACTTACACACTTTTGATAAGGTCCTAGCGAGTGTTGTTGAACAAAGAGACCTTGGCCTGCAGGTTCATAGTTCCTTGAAAGTGGAGTCGCAGGTGGATAGGACAGTGAAGAAGGCATTTGATATGCTTGCCTTTATTGGTCAGTGCATTGACAAAGGTCAAGGAAGAGCGCTCCATGAAGCCAACAGGGAGAAGAAAACTGCATTCTGATTATGATGAATTGGGAGATCATGTTGCGGCTGTACAGGACATTGCTTAGGCCATTTTGGAATACTCCGTGCAGTTCTGGTCTACCTGCAATAGGAAGGATGTTGTGAAACTTGAAAGGGTTCAGAAAAGATTTACAAGGATATTGCCAGGGTTGGAGGGTTTGAGCTATAGGGAAAGGCTGAATAGGCTGGTGCTATTTGGAGGCTGAGGGGTGACCTTATAGAGGTTTATAAAATCATGAGGGGCGTAGATAGTGTAAATAGATAAGGTCTCTTCCCCAGGGTTAGGGAGTCCAAAACTAGAGGGTGTAGGTTTATGGTGAGAGCGGAAGGATTTAAAAGGGACCTAAACTGCAACTTTCTCATGCAGAGGGTGGTGCGTGTATGGAATGAAGTGCCAGAGAAAGTGGAGGAAGCTGGTACAATTACAACATTTAAAAGGCGTCTGGATGGATATGTGAATAGGAAGGGTGTAGAGGGATATAGGCCAAATGCTGACAAATGGGACTGGATTTATTTAGGATATCTGGTCGGCATGGATGAGTTAGACTGAAGGATCTGTTTCCATGCTGTACATCTCTATGCCTCTGTTGATCTGACTCGAGCTGAAAAATGTCCTTGTCCTGGTTCTATGTTCCTAAACCAGCTATCCAAAACATATTATTTAGTGAACTACTCCTGATTATTATGTAAGTAAATCAGTCAGCCATTCTGTGCCAGCAACGTCTCAGAGAAAGCTGATAAGATTAATGGCCAGATAACTTGCTGCCTTTTTCACAGTAAGGGAAGTAGAGTAGTCATTGCATTAGGAGAATTCCCTGTCTTTCTTTAAATGTTACTTTGATACCCGCCTAGACAGGACACCATAACCTCTATTTACTAAAGGACTATATAACTGAAATTTGGGAACTATTTCTCATCGTGTTCATGTGCTTGCTTCTCAAACCAACATTGCCTTCTTTTTGTATTTGTGCATGCCCCCTGACCATTACAGTGTTTTAAAAGTAAAAGTAAATATTACAATGTTACATCCTAATATTGTTTTCTTGGACAATGACGGCATAATTCAGAAACAAAGGTCAAGGAAGAGTGCTCCATGAAGCCAACAGGGAGAAGAAAACTGCATTCTGATTATGATGTCAAAGAAGATGTTGGAAGGTAAATACATCTTAGGAGATTTTTAAGCTCTCCAAGTAATACATTCTTCATGGTCAGTTGCTCGGAAGATGACTAATAAAAATGCACCATCCCTAATCTGTCAGTGATGGTGTATTGTAGGAACACAATATAAAAATACAGATCATCATTATTGAATGAATCCCTTATCATTAGAGTCTACCGCTGAAGTTTGAACAAAGCACAATAGAGGACAGGAACAGGCCCTTCGGCCCACCAAGTCTACACCAATTCCTAATCCTTATTTAAACCCGCTACTTATTGCCCATGCGCAGTTTCTATCCCTCTGTTCACCTACTGTTCGTGTGTCTATCCAGATATACTTTAAATGTTGCTAATGTGCCTGCTTCCATCACCTCCACTGGCAGTGGGTTCCAGACACTCACCCAACTCTGTGTGAAAGATATTCCCCACACTTCTCCCCTAAACATTCCCCCTCACAACTTGAACCTGTGCGCTCTTGTGGTTGACCTTTCCACCTTGGGAAAAAGCCTCTTGACTATCCACTTCGCATTTGTCTAGATTAAACTCCATTTGCCATTTCTCTGTCCAAATCCTTAATCTATATTCCACTGTATCCTTTGATAATCCTCGTCAAAATCTGCAACTTCGCCAATTTTGGTGTCATCCGCAAACTTACTAATCAGACCACTTACGTTTCTTCTGGATCAATTATATATATATTACAAACAAAAAAGGTCCCAGCACTGATCCTGCAGAACACCACTAGTTACTGATCTCCATTCCGAAAAGCACCCTCCTACCAGTACTGAGATAGTAGGAACTGCCGATGCTGGAGAATCTGAGATAACAAGGTGTAGAGCTGGATGAACACAGCAGGCCAAGCAGCATCAGAGGAGCAGGAAAGCTGACGTTTCGGGTCTAGACCCTTCTTCAGAAATGTGGGAGGGGAAGGTGATTCTGAAATAAATAGGGAGAGAGGGGGAAGCGGATAGAAGATGGATAAAGGAGAGGATAGGTGGAGAGGAGACAGACAGGTCAAGGAGGCGGGGTTGGAGCCTGTAAAGGTGAGTGTTGGTGAGGAGTTAGGGAGGGGATAGGTTGGTCCAGGGAGGACAGACAGGTCAAGGAGGCGGGATGAGGCTAGTAGGTAGGAAATGGGGGTGGGGCTTGAGGTGGGAGCAGTGGATAGGTGGGAGGACAGGATAGGGAGGCAGGAACGAGCTGGGCTGGTTTTGGGATGCGGCTGGGGGAGGGGAGATTTTGAAGCTTGTGAAGTCCACATTGATACCATTGAACTGCAGGGTTACCAAGCGAAATATGAGATGCTGTTCCTGCAACCTTCGGGTGGCATTGTTGTGGCACTGCAGGATGCCCAGGATGGACATGTCGTCCAAGGAGTGGGAGGGGGAGTTGAAATGGTTAGTGACTGGCAAGTGCAGTTGTTCGTTGCGAACCGACCGTAGGTGTTCCACAAAGCGGTCCCCAAGCCTCTGCTTGATTTCCCCGATGTAGAGGAGGCCACAACGGGAACGGGGGATACAGTATACCACATTAGCAGATGTGCAGGTGAACATCTGTTTGATGTTGAAGGACTTCTTAGGGCCTGGGATGGGGGTGAGGGGGGAGGTGTAGGGGCAGGTGTAGCACTTCCTGCGGTTGCATGGAAAAGTGCCGGGGGTGGTGGGGCTGGTGCGGAGTGTGGAGCGGACAAGGGAGTCACGGAGAGAGTGGTCCCTCCGGAAAGCAGATAAGAGTGGGGAGGGAAAAGTGTCTTTGTTGGTAGGATCAGATTGCAGACGGCGGAAGTGTCGGAGGATGACACGTTGGATCCAGAGGTTGGTGGGGTGATACGTGGGATGAGGGAGATTCTGTTTTGGTTGTTATTGCAGGTAGGGAATGTGAGGGATGAGTTGCGGGAAATGCGAGAGACACGGTCGAGGGCGTTTTTGACCACTGTG
>JAHRHZ010000034.1:7515683-7528865 GCA_024137785.1 Ginglymostoma cirratum | reverse complement strand
CATCAGAAAATCTGATTTTCTGATGAAGGGTTTAGGCCCGAAACGTCGAGTTTTCCTGCTCCTATGATGCTGCTTGGCCTGCTGTGTTCATCCAGCCCCATGCTTGTTATCTGGGATTAGAAATGATGTTGCTTGTTTGAGTTGTAACCTTTTCATTCAGAACTATGCTGAAGATTTTTTAATCTATTTTGCACTCACTGTTTTAATGTGTTTTTTTCATAAAGGGCTATTGGTGTCATCACGTTTTTATGGTAAGTAAGATGACTTCTTTGCAACTTTAAATCTTGTATTTTTAATTTCCAGATTGACATGTTTTTTGTTACTGAGAATTTCTGCTTCATTTGTTCCCAGCCCTCAGAGAGTACATTGAGAAATCCACTACATCCAGTCCTTGATTTTCTACCCATTTATTTTAGTTGTAGATAAATAACGATATTGGGGAATGTCCTTTGGAGGAGTGAAAGAAACAAATGTCTTTTGTTTTGTTCAGTGAGATCAATGTGCTGGGAAATGGAGTCAGTCTGCGTGTAGAACTCAGTGTCAGCATTAGATTCTTGTCCGTCTGATGCAGCATAGACCAAAGATCTCCTTCTGCCCTTAAATAATCAGCCTATCCCCCAGTTTCTTCCCTGACTGATTTTTCTTTTTTGTATATTGCCAATGTTGTGGCCTTTCTGAGCAAGAATTACTTCATACATTGTACGTAGTGGGAATTGAACATGCAATTCCAAAAATCACAGGAACGCTATACTCTTCAGTGACAAAAGAAGAGCAAGTTGGAAGTAGGAATACTTAATATGGATCACTGTTGAAACTTTACTCTTCAAGGTTGACCCTGCACAAAGAGGATATTTGCATTGTATGCAAGTGGTGCTTACAACCAGATTACCGTGAGACAGAATCTCTTTTATTGTTCGTGAATTACACAACTCTTTTGAGCTCATATGAGTGGCCCGTTAACAAATAGAAATCAAATTAATTAACAAATAGAAAAAGGATAGAAATCCCAGCACTCAGTGTATTTGCTATTATTGATTTCAAATAGGAGCCAGTTTCGATATCTAAACTGATAACTTCGCTGCTGCCTGTGGATTTTACATCTGAAAATAACACTCAAGAAGTAAACTTTCAATATTGGTTCTCCTGATCTCCTGTTATAACTTTGGGACATTGTTAGGAATTCTAGAGAAATGATTCAAATCGTTATTTTCCCAGAATTTCTGCTGAAGTTAGTGGAAACCCACTTAGAAATTCTATCCTTTGTTATCTGTCATGTACTTTTTCCTTGACCTATTACACTGACCAGCACATTGCACCCTTATATTATGGCTGTATGAAGATTGAAAGATTCTTAATCTGCAGCATTGTGAGCAACACTGACTTCTGTTTTACTATATGAAGGACATTTCAACATTTTATGATTTAATATTTGTTTCTTTTTATACCTGAATGTGATGAAGATTTATAATATATTGTTGTTTGAGCAGATAAATGATGTATAGCTTTAAATTTGATTTGTATTTCTATATTATGTGTGCTAAGAAAGGGGAGGATATAGATTTAATTTCATTTTGGATTTGTTCTGAGAGTGGAGTTAGGTTGTTCTTAAGGTTTGTTTGCACAAAAAATAAAAGGTCTTTGAAACCCTTCTGGCAAATATTTCAATGCATTAGAAAAAAAAAAGTTATAAGAAAAAGCATGTTGTTGCCTAGCAACAGGAGTTCTCTAACACAGAAATTTAGAATAATACAGAAACAGCCAGACATCATGCAAGCTCATTCAGAAAGAAAAGGTCTGTAACAGCAGAAGTGCTGTTAGTTTAGCAGTCTTCAGAACAGTCAGATCTTGGAGCAAAGGCCAAGAATTTCTTAGAAGGAAGCCAGAAATGGAAGACTGTGAAATTCATGAGTTTAAGGAATTCAATTTAAATAATGTTAGCAGAGATAGAATTTATTTAAGGGTGTCAGGAAGAGACATTAATTTAAAAAAAAAGCAGCATTAAGTAAATGCAGACTTCTTCCAAAAAGAAACATTATTATGATGCCAATTGAACAAGAATCTTTAAAGAGAAGAGAAAGTGACCTTTGAATGAGCTTTTGAGTATCTGTGAAGTTGTTGTTGGGGTAAAAGGCTGGATATTTCTTTCTGATATTTGTAATAAGTGAATAGCTGGTTGTAATGTGCAGCAGTTTGTGCTTTTTTCCTTTTCTGTACAATAAACTTTGATGTTCTTTTATTAGAAGTACCCTGGTAGTCTCTTTTGACTGACCACCATGGTAAATAAATAGCAAACATAGAAATTATGGTCTATCAAGCCAGGTTTCATTCTGGGATTTAACTTGATCAGTATTACCATCAGCTGGGATAGTAATACTGAGCGCAATATGTATGCAAAATAAGTTCAATATCTCTGAAATAACTTAGCTCAGCAGAAAGTTCTTAATCTTTGTTTTATTTGTTCATGGGATGTGGGCATCCCTGAGTTATAGTCCATTCCTAATTGCCCTGGAACCAATTGGTTTGCTAGTCCATTTCAGATAGCAATTAAGAGTCCCCACATTCCTGTGGCTCTGGAGTTGCATTAAGATTCCACCAAGTAGGAATGGCAAAAGTCCTTCCCTGAAGATCATTAGTGGACTGGATGTGTTTTTATGACAATTGCCAATGGCTATGTGGTCACCGTTAGGCTTTAAATTCCAGATTTTTATTGAATTCCAATATCACTATTTGCTGTGGTTGGGATTCAAACCCATGTTCCCAGAATGTTACAGCCTGTTGTCTGGATTTCTACTGCAGTGAGATGACTGCCATACCACTGCCTCCCCTTACCTTGCACCTACAATAGGGTTCTCAGATTCTCAGACCCCCAGGTACTGAGCCAATTCATATCCATGTGCAACAAGACCAGATTCAGTTTTGAGCAGATGTGTGGCATGAATATTACTTGTCACTTAAGTGCCAGGCAATGAGCATATCCAACAAGAGAGAATCTGACCATCTACCATAAATATTCAATGGTATTACGATCGTTGAATCACCCATTATCAATATCATAGGAGTTATCATTTAATAATGAACTGGATCATCTAATACTGAACTGGATCAGCCATGTATATACTGTGGCCACAAGACAGGATCAATGACTGGACATTCTGCCTCTCCCCCTGACTCCACTATCTATAAATTAGGATAGTGATGGATTATTCTCTATTTTGCAGGATAGGTACAGCTGGAAGCAGCATTCAAGAAGCTCAGCGCCATTCAGGACAAAACATAGAACAGTACAGGAACAGGGGGTGAGGCAATGACCTAGTGGTATTATCACTATACTGTTAGTATAGACACCCAGATAATGTTCTGGGGACCCAGGTTCAAATTCCGCCACAGCAGATGGTGGAAATTGAATTCATTAAATATCTGGAATTAAGAGTCTAATGATGACCATAAATCCATTGTTGATTGTCGGAAAAATGCATCTGGTTCACTAATGCCCTTTAGGGAAGGAAACTGCCATCCTTACCTGGTCTGGCCTACATGTGACTCCAGACCCACAGCAATGTGGTTGACTCTTAACTGCCCTCTGAGCGATTAAGGATGAGCAATAAGTGCTGCCTGGCCAGCGATGCCCTCATCCCGTGAATGATTAAAGAAGAAAGAAAAACCCCTTTGGCTCACCATGTCCGTGCCACCAATGATTCCATTCTAAACTGATCCCATCTCCTTGCACATTGTCCATATCCCTCTATTTCCTTTCGTGTGTCTGTCTAAATGCTTCTTAAGACAGCCCATCTGCCACTTCAAATATTCACTGTATTGCACAGTGGCAGCAGTGTGTATCATCTCAGATGCAGTGCAGCAGCCCACCAAAGCTCCTCTGACATCTTCCATCTCCACGACCTCTACCATTTGGAAGGACAAGGGCAGCAGAAACATGAGAAACCACCACCTGCAAGTTCCCCTCCAAGGCACTCACCATCCTGACTTGGAAATATATCACCATTCCTTCAGTGTCACTGGGTCAAAATCCTGGAAATCCCACAACTTGGACTGAACCAGTTCAAGAAAGCAGCTAACTACTCCTTCTCAAAAGCAAGTAGGGCTGGGCAACAAATCCGACTGAAGCTGATATCCCGTGAATGAATAAAAAAATGCTATAAACCCATGAGTGGTTGAAATTGGTAAAGAATAAGTCTAATATTAATGATTAGTATGGGAATGTTGCGTAATTCTACACCCTTTTAAAATAACTGTTTAAGCTTTGCAGATTTTCAACATCTTATGGGGAAAGATTAAAGGACATGTGAGAGGCAATTTTCTTTTTTACACAGAGGATGTTAAATGCCTTGAATGTGCTGCAGAGGAGGTTGTAGAGCAGATACAATATCAATGTTTCAGAGGCATCTTCACAGATACATAAATAGGCAAGGAATAGAGGGTTACGGACCAAGTAGAGACAAAAGGTTTTTAGTTTAGAAAGGCTTCATGTGTCTGCGTAGGTTTAGTGGGCCAAAGCGTCTGTTCCTGCACTGTACTGTTCTTTATTCTTTTCTATTTTGTGTTTGAACAGCTAGGAGTGGGGTACTGCATGGGTTTGTCTGCATAATGTTAATTATATTTCATGGGTCCAGCAGCATGTTGCTTAATTTATGTATGTGTGTTTCATTAAAGTTTGACAGGTAGTTCTCCATTTGCTGGTGAAAATGACAGAGCCACACTTGCAAATGTTAAAGAAGGATCTTTCTCATGGGATGAGCGTGATCGAGATTGTATAAGTGAAGATGCTCAAAATTTCATTACAAGAATAATTAGAATAAGTCCACAGTGAGTTTAAATTGGTATTGACTATTGCTATGAATTGAAAGTGTTATCTCACTGTTATGTCTCTATCTTACTTTGATTTTCTGTGATTGCATGTCTTAACTTTTTACATTAACTGAAAAAGGGAGGAAAATAACATTTTTCAATTACAAGGATGTCCTGTACCCAGTTACCTGATTGAGTAGATATTTTCCTACTCAACCTGTTCAGGAATGTTATTACACACTTATGGAGCACGTGGGACTTGAACCCAGGCCTATTGGATCAGAAGTAGGGACACTGCCACTGTGTCACAAGAGCCCGCATCAATGTGTTCAAAAAGATGTTGCAGAGCTCTGGAGCAGGTGGGACGTCAACCTGGGCCTCTGGGCTCACTACTACGGGCTCACTCACAAGAGCCTGTAACAGTTGAATATTCTGAGCTAACTTACAAATATAACCTGCGATAATATGATTGATGAATTTTTTTGCAAGACCTCATAAAAGAATGAGTGAGCTCAAAAATCGACCTTATATGGCCAATTCCTAATGCATTCAGTATTACAAATTGGCATCCTGGTACCAATTAATGAGTGCATTTTACAATCACATATGTCTTACTTTAAACCAAAAATCCGGGAACACGGAATTGTGGGATGTCAAGACTAGAACCAGGCAGAAGCCCATCCTGTGCTTTTATTAGGGAAGGGAACTAATGTGGGTGGATAGAGTTAAGTTCCATATCTAAGGTGAGGTGATACACTTTGGAAGGAGTCATTTGACAAGGAGCTATTCAGTGAACGGCATTACACTAGGAAGTTCTGTGGCGCAAAGGGCATGAAGGCAAATGGCATGTTAGTAGGGTGGTAAAAAATGCATGATACACTTGCCTTTATCAGTGGAGGCATAGATTACAAAGGCAGGGAAGTCATGTTGGAATTGTATGGAACTTTGTTGAGAGCACAGCTAGAGTACTGTGTGCAGTTCTGGTCATCACATTACAGGAAAAATGTGATTGCACTGGAGAGAGTGCAGAGGAGATTCACCAGGATGTTGCCTGGGATGGAAAATTTAACTTATGAAGATAGGTTGGATAGGCTTGGGTTTTTTTCATTGAAGCAGAGAAGACTGAAGGTCTGACTGAGGTGTACAAGATTATGGACAGAATGGATAAGGAGTAGCTGGTCATCTTCATTGAAAAGTTAATCATGAGGAGACACAGGTTGAAGGTGAGGGGCAGGAGGTTTATGGAGGGTGTGAAGAAAAGCTTTCCCACCCAGAGGGTGGTGATATTCTGAAATATGCTGCCTGAGAGGGTGATAGAGGCAAATTACCTCACATCCTTTAAAAGGTACCTGGATGAGCACTTGGCACATCATAACATTCAAGGCTTTAGGCCATGTACTGGTAAAAGGAATTAGGTTTAAGATTAGGTGTTTCTCATGTGTCGGTGCAGACTTGATGGGCCAAAAGGCCTTTTCTGCACTGTGTGATTCTATAATTACGTTAATTAAGTGCCAAAACAGACTCAAGTGGCTCAATACTCCTGTTTTTAAGTTCCTAACTGGGTTAAGCCAAGAATTTTGGAGATTTGCTCCTGGATCAAGTCAGCCGTAACGGAGAAGGTGAGGGGAATATGGCTTCGAACAAGTCAGTAACTCCTGCTCCTCCTGGATCCATTAAACATGACAGAAGATAAGTGGGGTCTCGCACCAAATTCAACATGTCTGTTTGCTGAGCTACAGAGGCAGACATAGCCACAGACTGGGATAGCTCACACCATTTTTGCCAGGGTTCTGAAACTAGGACTGACATCTTTATTCCTGAGAAATATCATGAAAGTTTGATATTAGAGGGAACGGTACATCCACTGTACATTGTTAAATAATTAAACTGATCTACCAGTGGTAGCTAGTGTAACCGACAAACCTTGTAAACAAACTCAAAATCCTCATTAGTTTTATTTTCTGATGGGAGCATGAAAAATGTGTCACAAGAGCTCAGGTGGTTCAGCGTGTTTTGATCCATATTAGGTCAGTTGGGAAAACAGTCATTGTAATTAAAAAATGAGAGATATAAAAAAAATGCAATAAAAAAACCACAGAGATCTGATTTCCTTTCTAATTTGTTATTGAGGTTTAATTAATGCCCCAGGGCCAAGTTCTCTTCTCAGTGAAATTAATAATTAAACATACATGTGACCAGTGGGAACCCTAAGTTTCATATGGGCTCCACTATCGGTGACCATGAGACAGAATATTCCCCTCACTGGAGTGACATGGGCAGTGGTGGGAAAGGTGGAAAAAAAGGTATCTGATGAAAGATTATCTTGAAAGAAATGTATCCCGATTTTCCACATATATGTTAAATGGCATCTTCAACATCATGTAGCAGAGCCAACCATAGTCCAATGAATTGGCTGTTGCTACTTCCCTTCAACAGTATCCAAAGGGGAATGGTCACTGGGAACTCGAGGGCCATTCTTCTGTGGATCCGTGTACACTACTCCTCTTACAAACTATGAATCCAAAATAAATGCTTCACAAACTCTAAGCGATAAAAGTAGTAGAAATACTCACCTGACTTAACTCACCTAATCAGCTGCTTCCTCTTGCCTCAAGTCACTTTTTGACACTCTTCCGAGACTGTTTCATTGTGGGACACTCTTCCGAGACTGCTTCACTCCAATGCTGACTGCGGGACACTCGTCCCAAACTACCTCATTGCGATGCTGACTATGGGAGCCTCTTCCAAGACTGCTTCAATGCTGACTGCAGGACACGCTTCCCACGCTCTTGCATAATACTAAGGTTAGGTAGCACTTAAGTCTTCACTCAGCATAACATATTCAGTGTTATGATAGGCAACAGATTGAAGAGAATCCTGAGCCATTTCCTTTTGACTCTTCCATCATCAGTTAGGCGTCAATGTTTTCAGATTACATGTCGACTGCTAAGCTACCCTCTAATGCATCCTGTAGGACAGCATTAAATATGCAATCTTTGTTCAGCTTGGCAGGCCAATGAGTTATGAGATACAAACATACAAAATAGGAGCAGAAGTAGACTGATCAGGCCCTGACCATGCTCTACCATTCAAGAAAATTATGACAAATCTGCTTGTAATTCAAATTCCGCATTCCCATCCAGCACCGATAACCCATGACTCCCCTGCCTAACAAGAATCTATTCACTTCTGTCTTAAAATTATTCAATCACTCTGTATCCATCACCTTCTGACACAGAAAATTCCAAAGTTGCACAACCCTCTGAGAGGAATATTTTCTCCTCATCTCTGTCCTGAAAGTGCAATCCTAATTGTAAGTTAGTGCTTCCTACAACAGGAAACATCCTTTCCATGTCCACCATATCAAGATTATCAGGATCTTATATACTTCAACCCAGTCACCCTCTCTCTTCTAAACTGCAGTGGAAACAAGTCCAACCTATCCGACTAAAACAACCCCCTCATTCCAGGAATTGATCTAGTATACCACCTTTGAACCATGACAAATGCGTTTACATATTTCCTTGAATAAGGAGACCAAAACTGCTCATGGCGTTCAAAATGCACTTTCACCAATGCCCTGTACAGCTGGAGTATAACATCCTTACATTCATGCTTAATTCCCCTCATACTAAAGGATAGCATCTTATGAGTATGCAGTGCTGCACGTAATTTGGAGGGCTAACTTTTTATGACTCATGCACTTAATTCCGTCAGTATCTTGGAATTCTGCTGTTCTTCTCCTTTCAAGTAACACTTTTTTATGTTCCCTTTAAAGTGAACAACGTTAGATTTATATTCCATCAGCCAGATTTTCGCTCACTCACTCAACATGTCTATATTTTTCTGCAACTTCCCCATGTCTTCACAACATACTTTATTACCTGGAGAAAGTAGGAACTGCCGATGCTGAAGTCTGAGATAACAAGGTGTAGAGCTGGATGAACACAGCAGGGCAGGCAGCATCAGAGGAGCGGGAAAGCTGACGTTTCGGTCTGGACTCTTCTTCAGAAATGGGGGAGGGGAAGGGGGCTGAAATAAATAGAGAGAGGGAGAGGCGATGATAAAAGGTAGATAGAGGAGCAGATAGGTGGAGAGAAGACGGACAGGTCAAGGTGGCGAGGATGAAGCCAGTAAAGGTGAGTTTAGGTAGGGAGTTGGGTTGGGGGTTGATCAGTGAGGAGGGAGGGGCGGGTACGTGGGAAGAAAGACAGACAGGTCAAGGAGGTGGGGATGAGGCAAGTGGGTAGGAAGTGGGGAGTGGGGTTTGGTCAGTGAGGAGGGAGGAGCGGATAGGTGGGAGAAAAGATGGACAGGCCAAGGATGTGGGGACGAGATGGGCTGGTCTTGGGATGAGGTCAGGGGAGGGGAGATTTTGAAGCTTGTAGAGTCCACATTGAGACCATTGGGCTGCAGGATTCCTAAGCAGAATATGAGGTGCTGTTCCTCCAGCCTTCGGGAGGCATCGTTGTGGCACTGAAGGAGGCCCAGGATGGACATGTCGTCCAAGGAGTGGGAGGGGAAGTTCAAGTGGTTCGCAACTGGGAAGTGTTGTCGTTTGTCATGAACCGAGCGTAGGTGCTCCACAAAGCGGTCTCCAAGCCTCCGCTTGGTTTCCCCGATGTAGAGGAGGCCACATCGGGAACAGTGGATACAAGAAACCACATTAGCGGATGTGCAGGTGAACATCTGTTTAATGTGGAAGGTTTTCTTGGGGTCTGGGATGGAGGTGAGGGGGGAGGTGTAGGGGCATGTGTAGCACCTCCTGCAATTACAGGGAAATGTTTATTACCTTGGTGTGATTTAGTTTATTTAGTGAATTTAGTTACCATGACTTTACCTCCCTCATCTAAGCCATTGATGTAAATTGTAAAAGGTTTGAGCCCCCAACAAAGACCTCTGAGGTCTACTCATCGAGTTATGCAATCTTTAGTGAGAATAGAGTGGTGAGCTGCCCATTGTACATCTCCCAGGCTTGAATGCACCACATCCCCTTGAGAAGCTACTAGCTAGAATGAACTGTTCTTCCATTCACAAAGTGGGTGTACGTGTGGAATGATGTGTGCCAGACCCCAGCACAATAACTGCACATTGCCTTTAGCCTCAATGTTGTCCATATTAAAGTGCAATACTTTGGCTACAATCATCAATGTTACAGTTCACAACTCCATAACCTCTGAGGCTATCTGCAGTCATTGTGGCACTTTCTCATGAGAGTTAAGCAATTTTGGCCATTATAACTTATTTTATCTTTGGGATCACTAAAGAGGCTGCTCATCTTTCATATGGGTCTGATGGCATTTTAAGGGTGTGAGTGAAGTAATAATTACATTAAGTTTATTTATATGTACTCTCGCATGTTTTTTCTTTTTCTCCTTCTCATTAAATGTGAGTATAGTCACAACCTCTGCTGTTAAAACAAAGGAAATCTACTCTGCAGCTGGCCCTGTTGGCCTGGAAAACTGTGTGGTTGTCGCCAGAGGCATTCGGACCTGGAGAAAACAGGCCCACTGAGAGTCTCCTGCCCAGATGCAGGTCCACCTTCTTCAGCTTGAATTTCTCTTGAAATCATAGGTAGGGGGAAGTGGAGGAGCTGGACATCTCTCGTGTTGAGAGAGTTTCTGAGTGTGGCCTCTCGTCCCTATGAGTACCTATTGGCACCACTCTATCTTCCTGCACCAAAGAAGCCGCCAGAGTGCGGTCAAGATCTTTTGTCCCTCTCTGACATGGCAGTTGATGCTAAGCACCTATGACTGAATCATTAAGAGTACTTATCTGTGCAGCAGCATATCTGTGCACTGAGAATGCTTGACCTGAGTCACCATGGAGACTGCCAGGCACATGCATGCCAGAGCCAGCACAGTACTGAAATGTTCATGCGCTCCTCAATCCTTCAGTCCAGCTTACCAAGTACCTCTGACAAATTTGCTCTACCTATGCTTGTTTGCATTTTCACAAAGTCGTTAATGGCTGAGAAAGTAGGTAATGGTCGAGACTGTGGGATCATCATCTGCCTGGGAGTGAGCTAATGTTTAGTCTTTGGGAGTCCTCTGAATACCAGAGACCTGGAATGTTTCTTTCTCAAATAGTTGCAGAGATTCATAAATAATGTGAGATAACAAGGTGTAGAGCTTGAAGAACACAGCAGGCCAAGCAGCATCAGAGGAGCAGGAAAGCTGACATTTCGGGTCTGGACCCTTTTTCAAAAATAATGTGCTCAGTTGATTCTGCTCCCGAATTTAATCTAGATGGAGTACCCATTGGGCTGAAGGTCTCTCAGCTGGTGGAAGGTGCGCCGGTTTAAGCCTTGCCACTGAATCCTCTAAAGGTTTACTGGCTTCCTCTTCAAAGATGGAGCTGAGGGTCTCTGGCGCTGGATTTTTTTGGCCAAGTTCCATTGGTTACTGCTAGTGCCTGCATAAGAGGAGGAACCGACCTGGATTGCTATCTTGCTGCAGGGTTTCTGGGTCTGTTTTCATGGTCTCCTGCAGTGGTCAGTAGGATATAGCACTGCCTTTCTATCCTCCAACCTGTTCACCAGGATCTCCAGATCCTCGTCAGTGTAAGCAGGTTTTGTACCTAATACTAGTTTCACAAAGTTTGCCTCAACCTGTAATTGAGTGATCAGAGCAGCCACTTTAAGTCTGTATTTGTCCTTTTTATAACTCACTTTTGTCCATGAAGATCTCTGCTATAAAAATCAGAACTTGCAAGTTGAATGCTGGTAGTCCATTTTTAGTAACATTTGCAATATCTGTTGAGCTTGCAGATATCTAATTATTTATATATAGTTATTTCAATTGAGTAATTTTGTAAGAGTTATTCTGCTTCCATCCTTTAGGGATAGGCCAACAGCATCTGAATGCTTGAAAGAACAGTGGTTTCAGGTATGTCATTTCACAATTTAAACAAAAATAACAAGGTACCAACTCTGCTTTCCTGGTTATTGTTATTACAGCTATACATCATGTGCAGAAAAAAATGGAGATAGAAAAATGTAAACATTCAGAAACTTACATTTCTAAAATAGCGATGTTGGACAAATTGTAAGAGTGGTGGGGCAGAGCACTGAACAGTAAATGGAATAAAAACTCAAATTTGTTGCTTCGTTGGCAAAAAGAAACTTCACATTAGCTGTTTGGAAACTCAACATGAATAGAATTATTACAGGAGGCAATTTGGCCCATCATCTCAGTGCCAATTCTTTTCTCCACATGACCTGATTAGCTTAATTCTACTCTCTATGCTTTACATTTCTCTTTTTACAAATAGCTAAATACTTAACTCAACAGCTGTGCTTTGACAGTGATCTGAGTAAGAGTATTCTATAGTCAACTCAGCCTCTCTGTAAAGAGGTTTTTCTTGTTTCCTTGCAGGCTCCCTGTGATAATCTCAAAATCATGTATTAACATTACATTGACCAATGAAAACAATCCACAATTATTTAGTCAGATAATTTAGTAATCTTAAAGATTAATAAACATTATGTGGGATTTTTATGATAAATAGAGAGTAACTGGCCTCAGTATTAACCTTCCCATAACAGGTGGAGATAGTTTGGAATGCCAGGGCAATAAATTTAAAAATGAGGAAGTGGGCTCCCATTACATCGTGAAAGCCTTTGGACCTGTTTTGTTTGATCACACCCTTTCTCTTCACCTCAATACTCTAGAATACTTCTTCTTTCTACAGAATTTTGAAAAATTTAGCCAGATCCTGAACTGTTTCTTCTGTACTTTCACAAAGAATTGCTGGATGTAATCCAGCAGTTCCCTCTAATTTGCCCACTGTAGTTCAGAATAATTTATTTTGTACTTTAATTTATAATCAACAGACTTCACTAACAGTCCTATACCTTTGTCTGGTGATTGTACAATCACAATATCCTCCTTCTGTAAAACTCCATGCAGCACATCTGTACCTCTGCCGTTATCATACCCTTTCTACAGGATTTCCCCTTTCAGTTCTCAGCAGCTGTGCCCATACCGTGGCTAACATGGCTAACATGCCTTCAAAAAGCTTGTTTTCATTAGTTAACTTGTTACTGTGGGACTGTGCACTAAGTTAAATGCTCAGAATGAGGATAAAAACTTCCAATTATTAGATTGCAGTGTGCCATGAAGGTTCACAACGTCATTAGTCAGCTCTTTAGAATGAAAACAGGAAAATACTCTTACAAACCAGCCTAAAGCTAAAGACCTGAGGTGATGTAAAAAAAGGTGCTGTGACAGTTGAAATAAGGATACCTAAAGTTCTAGAGATAGTAGGAACTGCAGAAGCTGGAGAATCTGAGATAACAAGGTGTAGAGCTGGAGGAACACAGCAGGCCAAGCAGCATCAGAGGAGCAGGAAAGCTGACGTTTCGGGCCTAGACCCTTC
>JAHRHZ010000034.1:7468710-7515283 GCA_024137785.1 Ginglymostoma cirratum | reverse complement strand
GTTTCGGGCCTAAACGGTTTAGGCCCGAAACGTCAAGTTTTCCTGCTCCTATGATGCTGCTTGACCTGCTGTGTTCATCCAGCCCCATGCTTGTTATTCTGTTACAGTTGTCTCTGTAAGAACCATCCACAGAAGCTTCGTCTAATAAGCACATTTTACAGTCCTGCCCAAAATCAAATTTTAGAAGGAGGGCATAACTTTAGCCATCCAGCTTCCTTTCTTTGGATGCACTATGTTGCTATCCTACAGAAATCTGAGAACCACCCAGCATGGTAAGGGAGAGGTGGTAATAATTTTTCTTTTCACAGAATTTTGGAAAACCCAGTCAGAAGCTTAACTCTTTATCTTGTACCTCCATTTAGAATCACTGAACATAATCTATCAGATCTTTTCTTGATTATTAAGTGTGTGACTTTGGAAGAAACTAGAGTTGATACTTTGTAAGACCTCCCTGGTGCTAATGTCAGGGATGTCTAAGAGTGGCTGCGGGACATTCTGATGCTGGAGCATGAACAGCGAACAGTCATGGCACCAGCGACACGGGTCGAAAAGAAATGAGGTTCTACAACAAGAATTCAGAGAGTTAAGTAGGAGATTAAAGAGGAAGACTACTAAAGTGTAATTTCCAGATTATTTCCAATGTCACATGCTACTGTTTACAGGAATAGGAAGCTAGGTCAAATGAAGGTGTGGTTAAAGAGATGATGTAGGAGGGATAGGTTTAGATTCTTAGATCATTAGGACATTTTCTGGTGTAGGTGGACCCTTTACAAACTGGGTGGGTTTTACCTGAACAGGAATGGGTCCGATATCCTTACTGTGCGGTTTGCTCATGCTTTTGGAGAGGTTTTAAATTTGGTGGGGAGATAGGGCACAGAGTAGATATAATTCGAGAGCAAGATTCAATCAGATATTGAAGGAGTGATAGGACAGTCCAGTAGGTGGAGAAAACACGGTCAGGAAAAGGCACACACTGGAGGGCCAGACAGCTAAAGTGTATCCATTTTAATGGAAGAAGCTTGAACAGTAAGGAAGAAGAACAAAGAGCATTAATCAGCACATGTGAATATTGTAATTTTGCAATCAATGAGACAAGGAAAGGCAGGCCTGGCAGCTCAATATTCCAGGGTATAGACATTTCAGGCATGATAGAGGCAATGTAAGAGAGGTGGGGGCATTTCATTATTGTTGAAGGAAACCATCACTGAAGTAATGAGGGAGGATGTCCAAGAAAGCTCTTCCAATGAGGCTCTGGGTAGAGCTTAGAAATAAGAAGGGACGATTACTGGGATTATATTACAAGCCTCTCAACCGTCAGAGGGAGGTAGAGGAGTAGATATGTAGAAAGTTTACAGAAAAGTGTGAGAGGAATAGGGTTATAGTTGTTAGGGATTTCAACTTTTCTAACATCAATTGTGATCGTCTTAATGTGAAAGGGATGGAATGTGTAAAGTGAATCCACAAGAGCTTTTAGTGTCAATACATAGACAGACCTATTAAAGATGGGGCAATGTTGGACCTAATCCTTGGGAATGAAGCCGAACAAGTGATTCAACTGCTAGTGGGCGAGCATGGATAGATTAGATGGTGAGAATCTTTCCCCATGACAGATGTGTCTAAGATCAGATGATACAAGTATAAAGTGAGGAGTAAGTTACAGGAGATGTGAGGAAAGAATTTTTTTCACCCAGAGGATGGCAGAAATATGGAACTCGCTCTCTGAGAGAATGATAGAGGCAAGTACTCTCACTATATTTAAGAAGCATCTGAACGAGCTCTTAAAATGTCTGCGCATCATAGGTTACGGACCAAGTGCAGGTAAATGGAATTAGTGTCGTAGATCAGTGTAGACATGGTGGCAACAGGTTTCTCTGGGTTGAGAAAAGTAAACTGTCCAGCGACAGCTTTTGTGTTTTTTTTTAATTAGCAGTTTGTCACAGAACTGAGTAGAGAGAGAGCAGTTGGAACCTCAGATCTCTAAAAGCCTGCTTGCAAGCCAGAATTTTCCTTCTCTCTCTGTGATTGGAAAAGATATAATACTCAAAGACTCTGCAAAGTGAAAATGCTAAGCTCAAGCCAAAACCTAGGTCCAAATGACCAGCTACCAAATTGAGGATTGCTGTGATTGACAGCAATGTGATATCATTGCCAAGAACCAAAAACTAACTGAGAAAGTTACCTCACTTTCCTTTTGCAGTTTGGACTCCAACCCCACAGACTTTACTCCTTTTCTCCTAAATTTTTCCACCCACAATATTCCTACAAAACTATATATCTTGTCTGACCTATATGTGATTTAAATATGTGTGTGTTTCAATTTAAAGGGAGAATAAATTCTTTTTGTGATTCAGTAAATAATGATCTGTTTTGCTACATGTTAAAGGATAATTTCTGCTGAAGAGTCACCACTCTCGAAATGTCAACTCTGCTTTCTCCCCAGAGATGCTGCTAGACCTGATGAGTTTCTCCAGCAATTTCTGTTTTTGTTTCAGATTTCCAGCATCCACGGCTGTATTAGAGGAGTAGGAAAGTCGGTGTTTCGGGCTGAGACCCTTCATCAGGATTGGGGAGGGGGAAGGGAGCTGGGACATAAATAGAGGAAAGAGAGGTGGGGGTGGGGGAAGGTAGGTGGGATGGCAATAAGTGGATGCAGGTAAGCGTATTGGAGATTGGTCAGTGGGAAGGGTGGGTGGATAGGTGGGGAAGAACATGGACAGGTTGTGTCAGGTCAAGGAGGCGAGGATGAGAGGGAGGGTCAGACATGGGATGACGCCAGAGTTGGGGAGATTTTGAAACTGGTGAATTCCATGTTTAGGCCATCGGGCTGTAGGCTCCTGAGACAGAATATGAGGTGTTGTTCCTCCAGTTTGCGTCTGGCATCATTGTGGCACTGCAGGAGGCCCAGGATGGACATGTCACCCAGGGAGTGAGAGGGGAAGTTAAAATGGTTAGCAACCGGAAGGTGTTGTTGATTATAGCATACGGAGCACAGGTGCTCCGCAAATCGGTCACCGAGTATACATTTGGTCTCACCGATGTAGACAAGGCCACATTGGGAGCAATAGATACAATAGACCAGGTTGGAGGATGTACACGTGAACCCCTGTTGGATATGGAAAGTTTGTCTTGGGCCTTGGACGGAGGTGAGGGGGGAGGTGTAGGGACATGTGTAGCACCTCCTGTGGTTGCAGAGAAAGGTGCCCAGTGTGGTGGAGTTGGTGGGGAGTGTGGAACGGATGAGGGAGTCGCGGAGTGAGCAGTCCCTACGAAAGGCAGAGAAGGGAGGGGAGGGAAATATCTCTTTGGTGGTGGTGTTGGATTGTAGGTGGCAGAAATGGTGGAGGATGATGTGCTGGACGTGGAGATTGGTGGGGTGGTATGTGAGGACCAGTGGGACTCGCTCTTTATTTTTGTTGGGGAGAGGGGGATTGAGGGCATAACCTTGCACTTTCCCATACTGTATTCCATCTGGAACTTCTTTGCCCACTCTCCTAGACTGCCCAAGTCCTGCACCCTCTCCACTTCCTCAACAGTACCTGTCCCTCCACTTATCTTGTGTTATCTGCTAACTTAGCAACATTGCCCTCAGTTCCTTTGTCCAGGTCGTTAATGTATAACATGAATAGTTGTAGTCCCAACACTCCCTGCATTAGCCTGAGTCTCTGAACTACTAGACCAATGACAATACCATCTTGCTGCCACCTCCCCTTAAATACTTCAAGATTAGAAGAAGGTTATTATTTTAAGAAGGCTAGAATGTCACATTCATTCTGAAACATGTTTATGAATCTGATGTGAAAGAAATAGATTTTTTGACCTTTTTAACTTAAAATGTCAGGTTGTTTTCAAAATGAATATTTTCTTCAGTCTTTAAATTTGCTATTTTTATGTTATTTCCAGCAATCCCTTATGAGCTACAAGTCAATGCTAGTAATGAGATCTATTCCTAAACTTTTAGAAGGGACTTCTGAAAGTCTTTGTCTTGGCATGTCTCAACACTTGCTGAAAGAAAGCAGCTCACCAACAACTAGCGCTTCTTCTTCTGATTTTGAAGACTGCACCCATCAGACAGATCCCTGTGCAACCAATACTCCAGAACCCAATCAGATTGTATTTGCTCAATATTTTACAAATGAAAATGAATTCTGTGAAACCCCTTGGTCTGCTTCTTTCTCAACAGACATTGCGGATCCAGATATCAGTAAAGAAAAATGTGAGAGGGCACTTCTAAATAGAAACAGTGCTGCCGAAAAGCAAGCATATATAACACACAAAGCAGATGCAGAGTGTGGAGAGGATATGAAAGCACAGCATAATTATTCTGAAACTTGTGAGGATCTGAATTTAAATGGTAAAAGCTTGAAGCATCCCATTTCCAAAGCTGCTTCCGAGGAAACTTCAAACTGTTCAAGAGTGGAGGGAGCAACAGCTCACAGTTTAAAGCAAGGCATTTCTTCTGATAATGCTCTCACATGTCAATTATCAGGACAAAGCAGCCTACTGGATATGAGCTCCAAACCATCACCTAGACTTTTACCAAGACATTGTCTTATCAAAAGTACTTTCTGCAGCAATACGTTGGAGAGTAGGGATCTTTCTACTGTGAATGCTCAGTATACAAGGAGCCTTGAAAGGACGAGAAGACGTTGTATAGAGGCAGGTTACACAAGAGGAAAGGTGAGTGGTCTACGTCAACCACTCCTGGAGTGCATTCAGATGCCTTTACAGGACAGCAGATTTGATGCTGAAAGAGTTGCAGAAATCTCAAGCCACAGCTCTGAAAAGTTGACAAGATCAGCATCTTATGATAACAGCAATATTGTAGCTTATCCCTCCAAGGAAAATTCAAGGAAGAGTAAGTCATTTGATGAATATGAAGCAGAGTTCTTAGCTCAGACTATAGTAAAAAAATCTGTAAGTGAAATACCAGAACCATCTCCAGAGCTGTCAGATCCAAACTCCAATACAATCGAGGTTGTTAGTGAAGTCTTAACACAGCAACACATTTCCCTGGATGCAGAAGAGTTGGATACACAGGAGTCAGCAATGTGCAAAAGCATACTCAGTGACACGGTATGCTTATCAGAAGAGGGCTCCTTTCTAACAGGTGTAAAATATATTTCAGAATGCCCTGTGAAAAATATTTCCTTTGGGATAGACCAATCTGTGCAAACTGATGCAGCTTCTTTACACTCGTCAGAAAAAACACAACATATGGAGATGCACATGGAGATGAAAACCAGTCAGTATTCAGAGATAGAGTCCGGTGTGGCCGTTTCTTCTCAGAGTCCACCAGATCTGCAAACCACAAACAGTGAATTTTTGCAGTCACTTAAAGATAAAAAAACTTCAACTCTCTTTGAACCTCCAGAGTTGAAGTCTACAACATCACAAAGGCAGGATTGTTTTGAGCCTGGCAACTCACATTCAGATATTTCTGGAATCATGTCTTTTCATTTTCAATGTCCTGTGGATTCAGAGTTGCAGAGTGAAATCTCTTCTGTTGCTGCTTCAGTTGTCACATCTGAACAACAGGAACAGAGTTCAAGTGAAGATGTCAGTTCTTTACATTTTGACATGGTAGAACCAGGCCCAGATTACTTTGATCTGTCTGAGCCATACAGTTATGATCTAGAGTTTGAACACTGCCCCTCATTTCTGTCTGAAAGGTCTGAACATAAAAACACTTCGCAAGCAGAGAGTTTGTCTGTGCCATGGACATCTGAAGGGCTATTTCCTTCAAAAGAAAAAAAGGCCAAAAAGGACAGTCCTTTGCAAGGAAAGTTGAATCAGACATCAACCACTTCATATGAAATATTGTGTGATGAGGCTGAAACAGCAAATCAATGTTCCTGGAATCTGACTGCTAATGAATCAGAATCAGATTTATTGGAATTGCTCAAAGATACTGAAGAAGATGAGACAGCTTCTGATATCGAGGAAGGAGAATCAAAAATTAAAAAAAGATCTAAAAGAGCTTCACTGGAAAATGTGATACATCAAAGTTTTGAAAGTCTAAGAAAGGCATTCAAAAGCCAAAAGGATGCAAAACCTCCAACTGCTTTAAGTGAAACAAGTCTAACTATCAGTGAAACCCACACAGACCCATTGTCAAAGACTACTTCAGAAATGTTTGGTAGTTCTAGTCTATTAAGATTATTTAGGAGGTCTGCTTCATTAAATTGGGATAAAGGTTTGCAATATCTGGATGATGATGGAAGAGAAAGTCAACATTCTTTATCTGTGTTGCGGGATTTAAATGCAAGCAAACGTTTGCCTACCTCAGTGGGTGCAAGGAAAAGTCAGACGTTGCCAGCTCGGTTTTCATTGCGGATGAGAAGCAAAGAAAAACCTCAACTGAGAGAGAGAAAACATGGGAAGGTGGTTGAGTCCCAGGGAAGTGTAGATCCAAATAATGAAGAATTATCTGGGGACCAGTACATGGAAGTTATGAAAATGCCACTGATATCCCCTTTAACATCGTATGAAGAAAGTAAGTGCAAAGCAAATCCCACATATTAAACAAGTTACTTACTTTGGAATTGTTCATTGCATTCATGATAGTGAATGTTAATGTCAGAATGTTTTCAAATTTACAAAGTTGCTAATTTGATAAAAATCAAAGCCCGCTAAGCATGCTGATCTATTAAGTGCTGTTCCCGTGATGGTTTTACAGTTTATGCTGCACTCAAATTTAGAAGTCAAAGTTTATAAATAGTCATATATCATTCCACCACAAATAATGTGTGACAAAAGATAATCCTGTCTTTGTGGCTCATGATTTTTTATATTTTCTAATCAACCTTTTCAGATGTTAATATACACTTTTGGAGCAGGTGGGACTTGAGCTCAGGCCTCCTGGTTCAGGAGTAGCAACACTTCCACTGCACCACAAGAGGATCCCACATGGCCCATGTATTTTTTTTATTAACCTATTTTTCTAATCAACCTGTTCAGAGATATTCTTACACACCTCTGGAGCAGATGGGATTTGAACAAAGGCCTCCTGACTCAAATGGAGGGAGACCTTTTAGGGGAAACGACAATGTTATTGCTGATAATAGAGGGATAACAAGGTATGGGGCTGGATGAACACAGCAGGCCAAGCAGCATCATAGGAGCAGGAAAGCTTGACATTTCGGGCCTAGACCCTTCATCAGAAATGGGGGAGGGGAAGATGGTTCTGAAATAAATAGGGAGAGAGGGGGAGGCGGATAGAAGATGGATAGAGGAGAGGATAGGTGGAGAGGAGGCAGACAAGTCGAAGAGGCAGGGACTGTTAATACAGAGAGCCAGGTAACAGGGTGAGGACCAGGTTTGAATCCTGCCAAGACAGAGGGTAGAATTTAAATTCAATAAAGATCTGGAATTAAAAGACTAATGATGACCATAAATTCATTGACAATTGTCAGAAAACCTCATCTGGTTCACTAATGTCCTTTAGGGAAGGAAACTGCCATCCTTACCTGGTCTGGCCTACCTGTGACACCAGACCCACAGCAATATGGATGCCATCTGAGCAATTAGGGATAAATGCTGACCTAGCCAGTGACACCCTTATCCCATCAATGATTTTTTTAAGAAGTGAAGTATAGTATCATAACCTATTGCAGGCAGCTACTCTGAAAAAAATGGCATGATTATTTTGAATCACACCTGTTGGCTATGAGCTGTTACCTTATTTTTAGATGGAATCCTGCAGAGAGAGTTCTAATTTTAAGTTTACTCCCCCTAATTCAGACTCCCCCAACAAGAAAATTGTTTCTCTCCTTCTAGCCTATCAATAATTTTAATCACCTTAAAGATCTCCCCTTTCACCTTCAGTGTACCTTAACAGGTTAAGTAAATTAACAGATATTAGGATCTTACTTGATCTACGTGTGTCTAATTCGCTATCTGAGAGTGTGGCAGAGGCAGATTCAATTCAAGCCTTCAAAAGAGAATTAGATAATCATCTGGAATGGAAAAATATGCTGGGCTATAGGAAAAAGATGGTGAATTAGGACCAGATGAGTTGTTCTGACAAGGACTGGGCTCTGTCTCAACACACAGAATGACCTCCTTCCTTGCTGTCACAATTCTGTGATTCTATAATCCTTCTTGTTTGCATTGGACACTGTGCAGCTCCTGGTTTGACTTTTTCTCTTTACTTCACAAACCAAGTGAAAGAGCCACATCACCTTTATTAATACAGTTTATTACTCTTTATTAAACTTTGGGGATTTTGGATATTAATATTTAAAAATTGAATAATGGGTACCACTGGACACAAAGCAATGCAGAAAATGTTTCTGAGAGCAGAATGCACAATCTCTTATGACTATTTCTAGAAACCACAGTAATTGGATTACCAAGCTTCTATTGTCTTACAGTCACATTTAATGTCCATTTAGAGGTTCATTTTCTGTATGATCAGAGCAATCTAATTTCTTGATCACCATTGTTAATGTAAGCATCCAAAAGTTTCCAGTGGATCCTGCCTGAAGGCCTCTGTAGAAACATGATGCCAGTTTTGTGCTTTCAATGTTCAGCTGTCCCTTTCATACATCATTTTTGTTTGAATACAAATGAAGAAGTGTTGACTAGACTTCTGCCTAAATTACAAAACTTGTACAACGGTTCGTTCCACACCTCAGGCCCATTCTTGAGTGGTCAGCTTTTTAGGGCGGTGGAAGCTTTCATTTGAGGACATTGGCTTGAAGTAATTATTTTTCTAGGTTGGTGTGTATACCACAAGCAAACATCAAATATCACACTGCAGCAGCCATAATACTTAACCCCTTCCTCAAATTAATAAATTAATCTTAGATCCGTACAACACTTGAATCTGATTGCCAAATTGTGCACATTTTGTGGATAATATTTCATTCCTCCATCTCTAATATCTGCTTAAAGAATTAGACTTGCAGAGACCCTGGGGCATTTAATACAATTAACTTACCTGCCTTTATCAACCATGATCAAATGGCAGAGCAGATTCAATGGGCCAGTTGGCTTAATTCTGCTCGTATATCCTATGGTCTTTTCCTATATGATCATAGAAACTCATTAGCAGTGAGTACAAAATGTGTGTTGTTTCTGGCAATGCTTTACAATCTATTTGTTTAATTTGGTGGGCTAGTTTGCTTTCCAAGCTGAAAAAAGTTTCAAGCAAATAAGTGATCACATAACAAGGGGTATAAATGTAATTGTAAAATTTGAATAGTTACCTAATTCCTTTTAGCCAGTGCCGAATAACTGCTGTAAATGTCTAGTGTATGAAGATGGTGGAAATAATTTCCTGCATACAAACTTGAACATGAATTACTGTATCCTAATGAAAGGCTATGAAGATTACCATATTAATGAAATGAAAATAACCATATTATAATTCTTTGCAGATACAGAAAAACAGCAAGGGAAACAGCAATCAACAGACACTAGAGACAAAACCAGCAGTTTCTTAAAGAAAAAATCAAAACTGTTTTCATTGAAGCTGCCTGGTTCAAAAGCAAAGGAAAAAGGTATTGCTGCTGAACGTAAACATCTTTCAATAGTTCATGTTTTACACTGAACAACCTGAGTAGGTAGTAGCACAACATATCTGATGATGGACTATCCTGTTAAATGAATAGACTTTCAACTGTTAACTTAGAGTCAAAGAATAAGAAAAATGCATTATTCTCTGCTGCCTCCTGAGGCCTCCAGCATTACAGATGCAAGTCTTCAGCCAATCTGATTCACTCCATGTTAAGATTTGTGCTCTGAAACTCACCAAGCTGTTCCAGTACAGCTACAATGGTTGTTTCTGCTTACATTGTCGATAATTGCCCAGGTATGTCCTGACTACAGAAAGCAGGACAAATCCAACCTGGCATTGCCATCCAATCAGTCTACCATTGATTATCAGCATAATGATTAAATGGGTTGTTAACAGTGCTACTGTGTGGCACTTGTGCAGCAATAGCCTGTTAACTGATGCTTAGTTCTGCCCGAGCCACTCAGCTCCTAACCTCATTACAGTCCAGACATGCAAAAAAGAGCTGAACTCCAGGGGTGAGATGAGAGTACCTGTCGAAGGGATACTGTTTGGCTCAGGATTAGACTTCCACCCCATTCTGAGAAGTTGTCCTGCTTTTGAGAGTTGCTAACCAATTAAATAATTGTTTTCAGCAGTGCCATTGGGAATGCTGCCCACATCTGGTAATTCAGCAAACTCCAGTGGAGATCGTGGCCATTGCTGGATGGGAAGGTAGATTGCAGAGCAATGTTTTGGCTGGACAAAGCTAGGATACTTTGGAAAGGAGAGGTGGGAGACTAGGGTGTACAGAGCAGGGGTGGGGAATAATGGCCCCAGTGGGCCTTGAGGAACCGTTAGAAAAGTATATTCCCCCTTTTTTGGCCAGTGAGATAAGGAGTGACATCTGGCAGGCTCCTAGTCATGCTTCCATCCCTACAACGCACAAAATTGCTTGCGAATTGGTGGAGGATGGTTAGGTTTCAGGAAAACATTATGCTCAATTTTACACTCTTATCTTTCTGTTGACTGTGAGAATGTAAAGCTGTGCCCAAGGTTTGACTTGCCTCCTCTATATTTGAACAATTTGTGCAAACTAACCTTATCGATTCTTGTCAATTTTTTTCCTACTCTTGGACCATTGGCTGCCTTTTTATTTTTCCTTTCAGCACCATCGTTTCTCGAAGGTCTTGTGGACCAATCAGTTGTTCTGAGTCAGTCTGTGACCTTGTCCTGCAGACCTCAAGGGTGTCCAAATCCTGACATACAGTGGTTTAAAGGTTAGATCTATTTTATTCTGCATCTCTCGACACTCTCAAAAAGGTGCTTGGGTCCCGTCTATTCACAATTTACATCAGTTACTTGGATATGGGATTAATATTTCCAAATGTTCAGCTGATTCAAAACTAGGTCAGAGTATAAATTGTGAAGAGGATGCAAAGATGGTTCCAGTGGATTTAAAGAGGCAAAATGAGTTGGGGGGAAATTGGCAGGTGGGATCCAATATGTAGAAGTGTGAGTATAGGATTAAAGATACCTTCATGCTAATCCATTGATGAGACAACGCATAAGGCCAGATCTTGCATTGGGAAGACAGTTGTTGCAGCAGTTTGAACAGTAGTGGCACAGTGGGACCAGGCAGAAATCCCATGCAGCTGACTCCACAGTAAATCACCTGGTATTAGAAACTGCCGATGTACAATTAACCAACACTTGGATCCTCTGATAAAGCAAGCATTTCTTAGTTAGAGTCAAAAACATCGGAAAGTTCTGACATACTTGACTTAACTGTTACACAGGAAAAAATAGAGCAATTAAAACCTGATCTAATTCCAGACTAACTACAAAACTGACTTGGCCCACTTTTCCATTCTGGCAACTATTCTGTGGACACGCGAAAGACCTGACCCAATCTAGATGCCTCCCCTCCCATATCCTAATTAGCTGCCAGTACGCTCTTTCTTCTTGATCTGAACCTGACCCCTAACTCTTGCAACTCAACTCCACCTTACGTAGCCCAAGTCCTCATCCACTTATCTGTCACCCTACCCACCAATTGGCCTGCCATCCTAGCCCCCACCACATTAACATCCTAATCACTGCCACATCACATACCTACCACCCTACCAATCTGTCTCCCTACCCACTTGCCAATGTACACACCTGTCACCTTACTACTCTTGACCCATCTATCCCCTCATTCACCTATCCACTTGCCTCTTTACCATCCTAATTGCCTGCTCACTTGCCACACTACCCATTTGATGCCTTAGCTAGTTGCTGTTTGCTCCTGCTTTTAAAAGTTTTCCAGAGTCATTTGGTATGGGGAAGCTGCTGGAGAAGATACTGAGAGATAGGATCTATTTACCTTTGGAAGAAAATGGGCTTATTAGTGATAGGCAGCATGGTTTTGTGCAGGGAAGGTCATGTCTTACCAACTTGATAGAATTCTTTGAGGAAGTGACAAAGTTGAGAGATGAGGGAAGGGCAGTAGATGTCATATACATGGACTTCAGTAAGGCGTTTGATAAGGTTCCCCATGGTAAGTTGATGGAGAAAGTGAAGTCACATGGGGTCCAGGGTTTCTAGCTAGATGGATAGAGAACTGGCTGGACAACAGGAGACAGAGAGTTGTAGTGGAAGGGAGTTTCTCAAAATGGAGAACTGTGACCAGTGGTGTTCCACAGGGATCTGTGTTGGGACCACTGTTGTTTGTGATATACATAAATGATCTGGAGGAAGGAATAGATGGTCTGCTTAGCAAGTTTTCAGATGACACTAAGATTGGTGGAGTAGCAGGTAGTGAAAGGGACTGTCAGAGAATACAGCAGAATGTAGATAGATCGGAGAGTTGGGCGGAGAAATGGCGGGTGAAATTCAATCCAGCAAATGCGAGGTGATGCATTTTGGAAGATCCAATTCAAGAGCGAACTATACGGTAAATGGAAAAGCCCTGGGGAAAATTGATGCACAGAAAGATCTGGGTGTTCAGGTCCATTGTACCCTGAAGGTGGCATCACAGGTCGATAAAGTGATCAAGGAGGCATATGGCATGCTTTCATTCATCAGATGGGGTATTGAGTACAAGAGTTGGCAGGTCATGTTGCAGTTGTATAGGACTTTGGTTCGAACACATTTGGAATACTGCGTACAGTTCTGGTCACCACATTACCAAAAGGACGTGGATGCTTTGGAGAGGGTGCGGAGGAGGCTCATCAGGATGTTGCCTGGTATGGAGGGTGCTAGCTATGAAGAGAGGTTGAGTAGATTAGGATTATTTACATTAGAAAGACGGAGGTTGAGGGGGGACCTGATTGAGGTCTACAAAATTGTGAGAGGTATAGACAGGGTGGATAGCAAGAAGCTTTTTCCCAGAGTGGGGTCTCAATTACTAGGGGTCATGATTTCAAGGTGAGAGGGGAAAAGTTTAAGGGAGATATGCGTGGAAAGTTCTTTACGCAGAGGGTGGTGGGTGCCTGGAACGCCAGCAGAAGTGGTAGAGGTGGGCACAATAGCATCATTTAAGATGTATCTAGACAGGTACACGAATGGGCAGGGAGCAGAGGGATACAGATCCTTGGAAAATAGGCGACAGGTTTAGATAGAGGATCTGGATCGGCGCAGGCTTGGAGGGCCGAAGGGCCTATTCCTGTGCTGTAATTTTCTTTGTTCTTTGTATCCTTATGTGGGTGGGATCAGTGATGTGTGTTTTTACTTCATCTCCCCTGACCTGTGTCAAGGCCTCGATGGCAGACTGCTATGGAGGCATCAGGATGTGACCAGAACTCTGATCACAAAAATACATCAAAGTAAGTGAGCATTTTTGATGTAATTACCATTGGAAGAATCTGTTCTGACACTAAGCAGTAGCTCTGAGCCTTGGTATATTGTGCACCACTTTGGTTTCCTTGCCTTCATAAAGATCTGCTTATTATAGAAGGAATGCACCCGAGATTCCCCAAATTAATTGTTAGAATGGAGGGATTGTGAGAGGGGGAGGATCTAGTTGTCGTGGTCCATGGAGGTACAATGATATAGAATTAGGAAAGAGCTATTGTGAGCAGCTAAGGCTAAATTCAAAAGCAGAATCACAAAGATAATAATCTAGGATTATTACCTGAACCAACTGCAATTTCATAGGGCAAATAAGATTACAGAGGTAAATGCATGGCTCCAAGATTAGTGCGGGAGGAATTTGTTATGATTCATGGGACACTGGCACCAGTACTGAGGAAAAGAGAATAGCTCCATTGGGACAGACTTCATTTTAACCATGCTGGAACCAGTGTCCTGGCAAATTATATAACTAGGGTTGTACATGATTCCTTAAGTCAATTAGTGGAGGGTAGTGTTCAATTGAAGGTAAGTTTAAAAAATTCAAAAATAAAGAAGAGACAGAGGTGCAGAATAGTAAGGAGGTGAACAATAATCAAAGTTTTTTTATTTATTCGGTTTTTTTGGGCATGTAAATGTCGCTGGCTGGGTCAACATTTATTGCCTTTCTCGAGTTGTCCTTGAGAAGGTGGTGGTGAGCTGCCTTCTTGAACCGCTGTAGTCCACCTGTTGTGGGTGGACCTGCAATGCCCTTAGGGATGCAAATCCAGGGTTTCGACCCAACACACTGAAGGAACAGTGATATAGTTCCAAGTCAGGACGCTGAATGGCTGGGAGAGGGACTTGAAGGTGATGGTGTTTCCATATATCTGCTGCCCTTGTCCTTCTTGATGGGAGTGGTCGTGGGTTTGGAAGGTGCTGTCAGAAGAACTTTGGTGAATTTCTGCAGTGCATCTTGTAGAAAGAACACACTGCTGCTACTGAGCGTCAGTAGTGGAGGGAGTGGAAGCTTGTGGATGTCATGCCAATCAAGTGGGCTGCTTTGTCCTGGATGATGTCAAGCTTCTTGAGTGTTGTTGGGACCGCACTCATCCAGGCAAGTGGGGAGCATTCCATCACACTCTTAACTTGTGTCTTGTATATGGTGGACAGGCTTTGGGGAGTCAGGAAGTGAGTTGCTCACTGCATTATTCCTAGCCAGACCAGCTTTTGTAGCCACTTTGTTTATATGGTGAGTCCAGTTGAGTTTCTGGTCAATGATAACCCCCAGGATGTTGATAGTGTGGAAATCAATGATGGTAACACGATTGAAAGGCAAAGGGCGGTGGTTAGATTGTCTCTTATTGGTGATAGTCATAGCCTGGCATCTGTGTGTCTTGAATGTTACTTGGCAGGAAGGGGCAGAAAATATGTGTGCAGTAGAAAATAGAAGCAGAAAAAGTAATAATGGTAAGAAGTCAAATCTTAAGGCTTTTCAAGTATACAGTATTTGTAATGGGTTGGATGAGTTGACAACACAAGATTATGATTTGATAGCTATTACAGAGAAATGGTGGCAAAGACTGTGAACTGAATATTCAAGATGCCCAGAAGAATAGGCAAAAATGAAAAAGAAGATGGGTCAGTGTTATTAAAGGATGGTTTCAGTGCAGTGGTAAGGAATGATATAGTTGCAATAGATTGTGACGTGGAATCAGTTTAGGTGGAAATAGAGGATAGCAAGGAAAAGAAATCACAGGTAGGGTTGTTTATAAGTGCCTGAAGAATTGCCTCACTGTAGGGAAAGGTATAAATATAGAAAAATGGAAAAATATAAGAACGGCACTATAATTGTCATGGATGATTATAATCTGTATATTAACTAGGCAAATCAGATGGGCAAGAGTAACATGGAAGCAATATTTGTACAGTACCCCATCCACCACCTTCAACATTCACTCTCTTCATTACTGACTCACAGTGACAACCGTGTATTCCATCCACAAGATGCACTGCAGTAACTCACATAAGATCCCTGACAGCACTTTCCAAACCTGCAACGTCTGCCATCTTGAAGGTGTACGGCTGCAGATGCATGGGAACAATACCAGCAGCAAGATCACCTTCAAGCCACATAGCATCCTGATATGAAAATTTATTGCCACTCCTTCATAGTTGTGACATCAAAATCCTGGAACTCCCTTCTAAACGCTACTTTAGGTGTCACTTCACCCCAAGGGAAGCAGCAGTTTAAGAAGGCAGATCACTACCACATCCTCCAGAGCAATTACGAATGGGTAATGAATGTTGGCCCAGCCATCAATGCCCACATCCCATGAACAAATTAAAAAGAGTTTGAAAGGAATGCAATTCCAAATAAGATAAGTTCAAAATAGAGGCAGATGGGTATTAGTTCTGTGTAAGGATTGCTTTTAAAAAGACAAGGTCAGAGGGTGCTTCCGGGATGTGATTAAATCCACCATTTTGGCAGAAAGTGGATGACTTTCATCCCTTGTAGTGCTACTGGAAAAAATGTTCATACTGTTAGATTTATGATGCGTAGAATAAGTATGTAAGCCTATTAGCAGTTTTGTTTTCTATTCAGAAGACACTAGGGTTGAATTTAGAAGCAAAGTTTGATTTTTTCCGAGGAGGAGTTTAAAAGCAGTTCAAGGAAATCACACTTACCATGGAAACAGTTACCATGGCAGAAGGGTTTAAGTCTGTGAAACTTCCAAACCATAAGAGTTTGGTTAGAAATCTGCAAGTTAATAGACCTGAGAAAGTTTAAACTCTCATATTTGTGGAAAGTTCGTGTTGAACTCATCACAGCAAAGAAACCGGAAGGAGTCTGTTAAATAGAACCCTAAAACTTGAGTTAGGGGTGTAATTTCTCTGGAATTAAGTGTCTGTAACAACATCAAAGAAAAAGTTTGGAACCTTGTTTTCCTGTGTATTTTAGATCTTCTACCTGGTTTATATAGTTAGATAGCTTGCTTTCTCCTTTTGTGTAGTGATACTTCTATTTTTAAAGAAAATCGTAGCCTTGTGTGAATATGTTTCTGTGATTAATCACCACATTAACTAACAAAACAAAAAAAAGACATACTAAGCCAGATTTCATTCATACTGACTTTTTCAGTAGATCCCAGTCAACCGGGATCGTAATATTATGTGTGTATGACAAGTTGTCGTCTTGTTTGTTTGTACAAACCTCAGTTTTAGTCGAGTGTATTTTTGCATGTTTCATGTTGATTAAGTCCTATGTGGTACAACTCTATGAGTTGAAAGCAAACAACATAAAAGGAATTGAAAGCAAAAGAGGATGGTCTGGAGTAAAAAGAGAAAATGCTGATGATACTGAGCAGGTGAAGCAACAAATGTGGAGAAAAAAATGTTAATGTTTCAGGTTGATGGCCTTTCATTAGAATCTTCTGATACAGGTCATTTAAAATAAAATGTTAACTCTGTTTCTGCCTCCACAGATGCAGTCTTACCAGCTGAGTACTTTCAGCACTTTACATTTTATTACACCATGACAAAATAGCCAAAATCAGTAGAAAAGACAATGAAAAATTTTATTTCTTTTCATAGAATCATAGAATCCCTACAATATGGAAACAGGCCCTTCGGCCCAACAAGTCCACACCAACTCTCAGAGCATTCCACCCAGACCCATCCCCTTATAATCCACCTAATCTACACATCCCTGAACACTATGGGCCATTTAGCATGGCCAATCCACCTAACCTGCACATCTTCGGAATGTGGGAGGAAACCAGAGCACCTGGAGGAAACCTGGGTATTTAAAATTGGAACTTATTCACATTAAATAGTTTATTGTATTTAGTTCGTTTTTGGTTTTGTTTTTCTATAGAGGACCAGTTGGTGTGCTGCAGTAATCGGATACAGACATCAACCACAAGCAAAAATTGCCAGCTTCTAACTATCCTAAATGTAACAGAAGATGATCTTGGTAGATATACATGTCTGGCGGAAAACCACTTAGGCAAAGCTTCAACTTGCTGCTTACTGAATCTTGCAGGTAAATGTTCCTCTGTATACTTCTTGTGTGTGCCTGACTGTATCTAACTCTGAGACTGCATGTAAAATGATCACTTGGGTGAGATACTGAAGGGAACTCAGATGTGGAAATCAGTTTTGCAAGAGCGAATAAAAATTAGAGAAAGGAACAAGAAAGTTGTTGTAAATGATTAAAGAGATTGACAGAATGTGTATTTGATAAGTGCACAGTAAAAAAAGGTGAACAGTCAGGCAATTTTCTTTCTCTAGCCAAATTGACTCCACTTTCTTTCCATTTATAGCTGTGCCTTGTCGCCCTGATTCCCCTGAAGTAGCACAGGTCTATGAAGATGGTGTTTTAGTGATATGGAAGCCACTTGTCGCTAACACTCCAATAATGTATATTATTGAGTGTAAAAGAAAGGGTACGTTGCTTGGCACAGAGTCACATAGCTGGCTGATAACTGTAAAATTGGTAAAATGTGACAATTCACTTATAACTGACACAGTTTCGTTTTAGAAAATTAGTTTAAACTGTTTAATGTGAATAAATTACAATTTTAAATAATCATTTTGTAGTACAGAACTTGAGTATTACTGGAAAAAGACCCAATTTATCAAAGCTTTTCATCTCGCACTCTTAGAATCATACAGTACAGAAGAGCTCTTTCAGCCTATCAAGTCTATACTGCCAAAAATATCCACTACCTACATTAGTCCCACTTTCCCACATTAGGCCCATAACCTCAAATGTTATGACCCTTCAAGTGTTCATCCATGTACTTCTTAAAAATTCTGAGATTTCCCACTTCAATTACCCTCCCAGTGTATTTCAGATCCTCATCACTCTTTGGGTGTAAAAGCTTTTCCTCAAATTCCCTCTAAACCTCTTGCCTTTCACTTTAAAATTATGCCTCCTTGTTATTGACCCTTCAACTAAGGGCTGTAGCTGCTTTCTATTCACCTCGATAATGCCCTTCATAATCTTACACACCTCTCTCAGGTCTCCCCTCAGCCTTCCCTGCTCCAAAGAAAACAACCTGAGCTTAGCCAGCCTCTCTTCAGAGCTGAAATACTCCATCCCAGGCACATCCTGGTGAACCTCCTTTGCACGCCCTCCAGTGTGATCACATCTTTCCTTTAGTGACCAGAACTGCTCACAGTACTCCAGCTGTAGCCTAGCTGAAATTCTGTCCAGCTCCAACATGACCTCCCTGCTCTTATAATCTATGCCATGACTGGTAAAGGCAAGCATCCTGTAAACTTTCTTAACTACCCTATTAACCTGTCCTGCCATCTTCAGAGATCTGTGAAAAAGCACCCCAAGAACCTACTCTTCACCTGAGCTTCCTAGAGTCTCGCCGTTCATTGAGTACTCCCTTGTCTTATTCTCTCCTCCAAAGTGCACCATCTCACATTTATTAAATTTAAGTTCCATCTGGCACTGATCTACCCATCTGACCAATCCCGTCTATATTTTCCTGTAACCTAATAACTTCCTCACTGTCAACCACCCTGCCAATCTTTGTGTCATCTGAAAACTTAATTATCATCTCCCCCATATTCTCATCTATACCGTTTATGAATACCACAAACAATAAAAGACCCAGCACTGATTCCTGTTATGTGCCACTGCATACCGGACTCCAGTCACACAAACAGCCCATCTACCAGCACCCTCTGTCTCCCACTACTGAGCCAATGTTGGATCCAACTTGCCAAGTTAACCTGGATCCCAAGTGCTCCTATTTAGCAGTCTCCCATATGGGACCTTGGCAACGGCTTTGCCGAAACCCATATGAAGCACTTCAACTGCCCTACTCTCATCTACACTTGATCACTATCTTGAAAAATTCCACCAGATTTGATAGGTATAACCTCCCTCTGACAAAGCCATGCTGACTATCGCTGATCAAACTTCGCCCAATCAACATTAGAATCCTCAATTACACCTTTCTTCCTGCCCCGATACTGTTTGAGTCCCTTGTCAGTCAAGAATCTGTCTACACCTGCCTTCAAAATATTTAATGACCCTGCCTCCATTGATCTTGGTGGAAAATTCCATTGACTCTTGACCTTAGAGAAAAGAATGTACGGTATATCTCAAATGGAAGACCTCTTATTTTTAAATAGTGTCCCTGGTTCCAGACTTGAAATTAGGGTGGATAATTTTTTTCTCTATCAACATGGGCATGATAAGCCATATGATCTCTTATGTGCTATAACTTTTTCTGGGTTTCTAACCTAAAAAGATCAACAAGGATAAAATTCCATCCATTTTTGTCTGATCAGTCCTATTTAGTCTGATCTTGTTTGTATGTTCGTCAATTGCAACTCCAGTAACATCCTTTTCTCTTGAACTGCACTATGACACCTTAGCACCTTATAAGTTTTTTTTTTGTTCAATTAATATCTTTTTCAGGTGAAGAGTGGACAAATGTTGCATCCGACCTTTCTGAATCCTGCTTTTATGCCAGTGATCTGCGTAAAGGAGAAACATATTCATATAGAATAGCGTATGTCAACAAAGCTGGTAAAGGACAGTTTAGTCAACCGTCTTCTGAAGTCATCATTGGAAAGACAGGTAAGCTCATAACACTTGCTGGTCTGTAAGAACCTGTTATAAAGCATATCACTATTTGACTTTACCTGAAAGATAACTCAATGTCACAGAATTATGTAGAATTTGTAGCTGGTACTTGCACTCCACACATGCCTCCTCCCACCCTATTTTGCCAAAGTGTCAGGTGTAGCTCAGCAGGTAGCACTGTTGCTTCTGATCAGAGCTTTGTCAGCTTAAGTCCTATTTTAAAACGTGACCCTAAAGAATGGAGGCTGACACTCCAATGCACTACTGCATTGTTTGGAATGCCACTTTTCCGATGTGATGTTAACAAAGGATACATCAGTGTTCATAGGTGAATGGTGCTATTTCAAAGATGACCAGGGGAGTTATCGCTTATATCCTGGCCAATATTAATCCCGCAAACAACTTCACAGAAAAAGAAGCAAATTATCCGATGATTATCATATTGTAATTTGTGGGAGCTTATGCACAATTTGATGCCTAGGTATTTCCTATATTGCAATAGTGACTGTGTAACATGGTTTTAAAATAATTTGAAATATTAATGTCTTAGACTTAAATGTAGGGCTGTGATGAAGAACATGGATGACACAAAAATTGTTAGGGATATTCGTAGAGGATAGCCATAAACAGCAGAAGAATATCAATAGACTGGTCAGCTGGGCTGAGCAGTGGCAAATGGACTTCAACCTGGAGAAGTGTGAGGTTACGCACTTGGGGGAGGCTCACAAGGCAAGGTATAGTATGAATGGTACAGTCCTGGAAAGTACTGAAGATCAGAGGGACCTTGGTGCTCATATCCATAGTTCCCAGAAGATACAGGGCAAGTTGATAAGGTAGTTAAGAACATATGGGATACTTGCCTTTTGTAGCCAAGGCACAGAATTCAAGGGTGAGGACGCTATATTGGAATTGTATAAAGTGCTGGTTAGGCTACAAATGGAGTACAAATGTATATTTCTGGTTACCACATTATAGGAAGGATGTGATTGCACTGGAAAGAGTGCAGAGGAGATTTACCAGGATGCCGTCTGGGCTGGAGGTCTGATCCATGAGGATTGTTTGGAAAGACTGGGGTTGTTTCCACGGAGCAGCAAAAGTTGAGAAATGATCTGGTAGCATTGTAATCTCAAATCCACATTCCTGCTCATGACAAGTTTTCACCCTCTTGCTTAACAAGAATTTGAACCCATGCTGTTGGCATCATTCTGCATCACAAACCAACCATCCAGCCAACTGAGCTTATTAATCCCTTACCCCACCTGGAATTTCTGCTATCCTACCTCTGCCAGTAGCTTGGATTCAAACCAGAGAAGGATACATCTAGGATTGGTATCTGGAAGTTCTTCTTTAGAGAAAGAGTAGAATAAATTTCTGAGTAATGTAACTGATGTAAAATGTAGAAATGTTTCCTCTGGATGACGCTGAGGCTTATCCAAATATACTTCCTTTTACATATCTAACTTTCAATTGTCACTTTTGTACAAGATTAAGAAAGTTGAAAAAGTCATAACTTGGCATTTATAATTACTGAACAGTGACTGACGCCGCAGAAACTGAAGTCATTGCATTGGTCTGTGTCAGCTGCAGGTGATCATACAAACTGCAGTGATAAAAAAAACTAAATAGAGTCCACTCAAAGATTGCAAATAAAGAAGCAAAATCAATAGTAGGTTTTCTAAAATGTTGCTAATAGACAGGTTCAAGTTTTTTGTTTATATTCCCAATCAAAAACATGACTTCAGTTTATTTATTTTCTGAAATGTAATTTTATACATTTTCTTGACTTTTCTTTCTTTTTAGAAGTACAGTCACATAGTGTACATGGAGAAAAGCCAGCGCCAGTGCATCAGACATACACATTTTTCACTGAGATAAACAGGTATCAGAGTAATGCTTAACATACTGCGGGGTTAACGTGGACAAATTTGATTGTACTGTTTAGTTGGTATTGTGTTTATCCTTTCATGGGATGTTGAAATGGCTGATGAGTTCAGCATTTGTTGTCCGTCCTTAATTACCCTTGAACTAAGTAGCGTACTGAGCAATTTCAGGGGGCAGTTAAGAGTCATATGAAGATCAAACCAAATAAAGACAGTCAATTTCCTTCCCTACAAGACGTTAGTGAACAAAATGGGTTTTTACAACAATAGTGTAGGCTGTTTGCTGAGATATTTGTATCACTGACAGCCACGAATGTGGTTTCAGAAGACCAGCGGTTGGCTAACATGGTGCCATTATTTAAGAAAGGTGAGCCTAATGACAGTGGTTGTCAAGTTGTTGGAGGGAATCCTGAGGGTCAGGATTTACATATATTTGGAAGGGCAAGGACTGAGTAGGATAGTCAACATGGCTTTGTGCATGGGAAATTGTGTCTCACAACTTTATTGAGTTTATTGAAGAAGTGCCAAAGAAGATTAATGTAGGCAGAGCAGTGGATGTTGTCTATATGCACTTCAGTAAGGTGTTTGTCAAGGTTCCACATGGTAGACTGGTTAGCAAGTTTAGATTATATGGAATACAAGGAGAACTAGCCATTTGGATACAAAATTGGCTCAAAGGTAGGAGACAGAGGGTGGTGGTGGAGGATTGCTTTTTGGACTGGAGGCCTGTGACCAGTGGTGTGCTGCAGGGATCTGTGCTGAGTCCACTGCTTTTGTCATTTATGATTTGGATGTGAATATAGGAAGTATGGTTAGTAAGTTTGCAGATGACACTAAAATGGACAGTGTAGTGGACAGTAAAGAAGGTCACCTCACAGTGCAACGGGACATTGATCAGATAGACCAATGGGCCAAGGAATGGCAGATGGAGTTTAATTTAGATAAATGTGAGGTGCTGCATTTTGGTAGGACAAATCAGGGCAGGACTTAAATACTTAATGGTAAGGCCCTGGGGACTGTTGCCAAACAGAGACCTTGGGATGCAGCTTCATAGTTCCTTGAAAATAGATCTGCAGATAGACAGGATGGCAGAAGAAGGTGTTTGGTATGCTAACCTTTATTGGTCAGTGCATTGAGTATAGGAGTTGGGAGATCATGTTGCAGTTGTACAGGACACTGGTTAGGCCACTTTTGGAATACTGCATGCAGTTCTGGTCTCCCTGCTATAAGAAAGATGTTGTGAAACTTGAAAGGGTTCAGAAAAGATTTACAAGGATGTTGTAAGGGTTAGAAGGTATGAGCTATAGGGAGAGGCTGAATAGGATAGGGCTATTTTCCCTGGAGTGTCAGAGGCTAAGCAGTGACCTTATAAAAATTTATAAAATCATGAGGGGTATGGATAGGGTGAATTGTCGAGGTCCTTTCTCCAGGCAGGAGAGTCCAAAACTAGAGGGCATAAGCTTAAGGTGAGAGGGGAACGATTTAGAAGGGACCTACAAGGCAATGCTTTCATGCAGAAGGTGTTGCATGTATGGAATGAGCTGCTCGAAGAAGTGGAGGAGGCTGGTACATTTGCAACATTTAAAAGGCATCTGGATGGGTATATGAATAGGAAGGGTTTGGGGGATATGGGCTAAATGCTGGTAAACGGGACTAGATTAATTTAGGATATCTGGTCGGCATAGATTAGTTGGACCAAAGGATCTGTTTCCATTCTGTACATCAATTCAGACCCTTTATACATTCACTTCAAATTATACCATTTGTTCTCAGAACATTGAATTGGATCTCTGGATCACTATTCCAATGACAGTACTACTCCAACAGTATCTCCCCTTAGTCCAGAGCATGAAACAGAAATTGAAGAGACATTTTCTTTAAAAACAAAGTGACCCAGCAAGATAACTTTCTTGCTAAACTCCTGTCTTTTTAACAAGTTTGCAACAACTTGCAATTATTTAACAACCCTCAGAAGGAAAACCTCTCAAAGAGACAGGGGAGAACAAAACGCTGGGGATATTTTTGTTAGGGCGAAGCTGGGTGAGTTCTTGGAAGTTTACCAAATTAAAGGTCAAAGGACCAGGATTTTCCTCTGTGTTCTACTGCTTTAACTTTGGTGAAAGTCTGTAGAAGTCCTGATTATACATGTACAATGGGTCCCCATTGGACACCGAGTGATGGAACTTAAATAGGTTCATAAAAATTCAAAGCTGTAGATTTTTTGAGGTTTTTGTTGGAAGGGGAGCGAAAACAAGGCAAGGTGGTGTTAAGAAAGACTGGGAGCAGGATGACGATCACACTGAAGAGTACTTTTGACCCTTGCTAGATTTAGTTTATTTTAAATTAATTAGTTTCAATAGATTATTCTATATTTTAATTTGATGCTCTTTTTCTTTAATAAGAGGGCGCTTCAGCATCATAAAGAAATGTACAGAGAACTCCTCAGGAAAGTCACTTGCAGCTAAAATTACTCCTTACAAGAAGCAGAACAAGCCATTTGTCCTGAAGGAGTATGAAACCCTAAAGAAGCTCCATCACAACAATATTGTTCAGCTTCATGGTGCCTACATCACACCTAAATACTTAGTTCTGATCCAAGAACTCTGTGAAGGAAAAGAGCTGTTTCACCATTTGGCTGAAAGGTAAGGATGGAACAGTTCTGTTTCCCGCTATCTAAAGAATTTTATTCTGCTCCTGACTATGCTGGCCCAGACTGCTTCTGTTTCCCTGATGTAAAAATGCTGTTATTTGGATTTTGTTTGCCCTTCAAAGCAAGGGTGACTGTGTTCATCATTAGGGGCATTTAGTCTGATCCTGGTGAGTGTGTAGGTTTCTGCTATGGCTGCATGTGCCCATAAGGTTCTGCAACAAACTGGAAAGTATTCCACAATTGATTGAGTTTTGGCTGAATTGCGATTTGGTCTTGTTACGCTTTCTCCCCTGTTCTGACATGCTCTTGCTTTTGAATGAGACAGACCGTACCATTTTTGATTTGGTTGTGCCAGGTGCAGCATTCTGAGTGAGCTTCTCCCAGTACTCAAAGTTGATATCAAAACTCTTAATTGAGTCCTTCAAAATGACTTTGTAGAGCTACCTTTGATCATGTAAGTCTGTCCCAGATTCAAGTGCTCCATAGGAGATTGACACTAATCACTTTGTCAAAGACATAGATCAGGTCAACAAACATGGCTTTAAGGGCCATGTTTTGTTCTTGATATTTCTAGATGAGGCATTGACTTCCACCTCTGTAGACCACAGTTAAGAGTTACATAGACTCTACCCTGTAAAGTCGCCTAAGAATCTTGTATGGTTCAATAAAGTCACATCTCATTCTTCTAGATTCTAACGAATCCTTGTGGACAGAGACCATTGAACTGTCTTCTCAGTCTTTCCCTTCGCCCTGGTGCCCATTTTATTTGTTTCTGTCTAGTGTTTTTTTTGGGGGAGGGGGATCGGAGCAATAGGATATAAAGGGATTAGAATTTTAACTAATAGAGTTATGTGCTCTGTTACAATCTCTTCCGTCAGACAGAAGATTCAGAAGCTTGGACACCACCAGCAGGTTCAAGAACAGCTTCTTCCCTCCCATTATTAGACTCATCAATGGACTCTCTAACTTCAAAATGATGATCTTGTTAATGTTGATCTTGACAGTGTAACCTGTATGTCTTACTCTGTCCAAGCATTTTTTCTACCCTATATCTGTATGTCCTTGCTTCCTATGATCTGTCTGTAGTGCTCGCAAACAAAGCTTTTCACTGTTGATACACATGATAGTAAATCAAATCAAATCCGACTATATGCTGATGATTCATAATTGTTATTTGTAATTAGAATCTATTCATTTGTGATAAATAGTCATTCTTGTTAAGTACAAATACCCAGACTATGTTTTCTGTCAACCTGGGTCTACCTGACAGGTAAATTGGGGAATTATGCGTACTTTTTAAAAAAATATTTAAATTTTGTGACTATAGAAATGGTGGGGCTTGATTTCCAGTGTGCTGCCCCAATGAGATATAACATTAGCCCTGTACTTTCTCTTTCTCTGCAATGATTTTCTTTCAAGCAGTTATGAATCCAGGAGAACTTCGTGCATTTTTTGGTTTGAAAGGTTGACTGAAAATAATTGCTTACATAATCACTGGTGAATAGCACCATAGTCTGATGTTGCTTTGTCTTTTTATTGTAGGACTTCTTACACTGAGCACCATGTGGTGGAGTTGCTCACACAAATACTCAGTGCTGTTGAATATCTCCACCTCAATCATACTGTTCACCTTGATCTGAAATCAGAGAACATGATCATTGTGGAGCACAATGTATTGAAGCTGCTGGATTTCGGCAATGCTGAGATGCTGCTACCAGGCCATCCTGTCTTGGTGGCAAAGTGCAGAGACTTTGTGGAGAATATGGGTGAGGCTTGCTTTTATTTCATGTGCCAGTTAGAAAGAAATGCTTGCATTCATATGACAGCCACTAAAGTGTTGTCAATAATCAAAAAGCAGAATATTGCCAATGCTGGAAAACAGAAACAAAAACGGAAAATGCTGGAAACACTCAGCAAGCCAGGCAGCATGCAGATGGAGAGAAACAGGCCCAACGTTTCATGTCAGTGGCCCAGCAGAACATCATGAAATGTAGCGATGTAAGAAATGTAATAGCTAACTTGAGAACTGTAATATTCCACAAACACAAACAAATTAGCCCAACATCTATTCTTGGGAAAGGATTGGAATAAATTATTAACGAAGTTATAGAACACTTAGAAAATCAGAATGAAATCAAGCAGAGTCAGCATTGTTTTTTGAAAGGAAAATCATGTCTGAAAAATTTATTTGAACTTTTTCAAGAAGGTCTCAACCAGAGTGGATTGAGGGGAACCAGTAGATGTGTTGTGTTGGGACTTCCAGAAGATATTTGACAAGGTACCTCACAAAAAGTTAAATCGTAAGATGAGAGCCCATGGTGTTGCAGGTAGTATATCAATATGGATAAGGAATTGGCTAATGGGCAGCAAACTGCAAAGGACAGCAGCATGGTGGCTCAGTGGTTAGCACAGCTGCCTCACAGCACCAAGGACCCGGGTTCACTTGACTGTGTGGAGTTTGCAAGTTCTCTCCATGCCTGCATGGGTTTCGTCTAGGTGCTTCGGTTTGCTCCCATCGTCCAAAGGTGCATCCAGTCTAGGTGGATTAGCTGTGGGAAATGCAGGATTACAGGATAAGGTGGGGGGCAAGTGGATCTGGGTGGGTTGCTCTTCAGAGGGTTGGTATGGACTTGATGGGCCACATGGCCTGCTTCCGCACTGTAGGGATTCTATGATTCAATGCAAGTGGGGAAAAGGGGATCTTTTTCAGGTTGGTGACCTATGACCAGCTGGGACCACAACTGTTATATATTTATGAATGACTTGGAGGGAGGAAGTGAATGTATTATAGCCAAATTTGCCAATGACACAAGGCAGATTGCAAGAGGAATACAATTTACAGAGAGATATTGATAGCTTAATTATGTGGGAAAATGTAGGTAAATAAAGTATAAGGTGGGAAAATGTGAAGTTGTTCCATTTTGGAAGAGAGAACAAAAGAATATTATTTAAACGTAGAAAAACTGCAGAAAACTGCAACACAAAGAGACTTGAGGGCAAGTATGCACAAAACACAGAAAGCTGTCACATAGGTGCAGCAGGTAATCAGGAAGGTTAGTGGAATGTTGGCCCTTATCTCAAGGGGTTTGAAGTATAAGAATAGGGAATGCTTACTGCACATGTACAAGATGCTGGAGAGACTACAGTTGGAGTACTGTTAGCAGTTTTGGTCCCTTTATTCAGAAAAGGTATCATTTCATCTGAGGCAGTACATGAAAGGTTCACGAGGATGGTTCCTGCTATGGAGGGACTGTCTTATGAGCAAAGCTTGTTCACTAGAATTTAGAAGAACAAAAAGTGATTCCATTGAAGCATGTAGGGAAGGCAATGGCCTGGTGGTATGATCGCTGGTATTAGTGGTATTATTCCAGAGACCCAGATAAAGTTCTAGGGACCTGGGTTCAAATCCCGCCATGGCAGATGGTGGAATTTGAATCCAGTAAGATATCTGGAATTAAAAATTTAATGATGACCATGAACCCATTGTTGATTGTCAGGAAAAACCCTTTAGGGAAGGAAACTGCCATCCTTACCTGGTCTGGCCTGCACGTGACTCCAGATCCACAGCAATGTGGTTGACTCTCAACTGCCCTCTGGGAAATTAGGGGTGGGCAATAAATGCTGCCTGGTCAGCGACACCCTTAACCCATGAATGAATAAAGAAAAAATAAATAGGATTCTTAAGGAGCTTGAGAGGGTAAATGCTGAGAGGATGTTTCCCCTCAGACCTAGGACCTGTGGGTGTCAAAATAAAAGGGCATCAATTTAAGAGCGAGATAAGGAAGAATTTCTTCTCCCAGAGTTATATACTAGTAGTGATATACAGGAGGGAAACATACCCTTTGGTCCAACCTGTCCATGCCAACCAGATGTCCTAAATAAACCTTATTCTATTTGCCAGCATTTGGCTCATAACCTAAATCCTTTAATCCCTTCCTATTCTTATACCCATTCAGAAGCCTTTTAAATATTATAATTTCAGCAACCGTCTCCACTTCCTCTGGCAGCTCATTTCATACACACACCACCCTTAGCATAAATAAGTTGCCCGTTAGCTCTCTTTTAAATCTTTCCCCTCTCACCTTAAACCTATGCCCTCTAGTTTTGGACTCCCTACCCTGGGGAAAAGACCTTGGCTATTCACCTATCCATTGCCCCTCATGGTTTCATAAACCTCTATAAGGTCACGCCTCAGCTCTGATGCTCCAGGGAAAATAGCCCCAGCCTATTCAGCATCTCCCAATAGCTCAAACTCTCCAACCTTCACAACATCCTTGTAAATCTTTACTGAACCCTTCCAAGTTTCACAATATTCTTCCTAAAGCAGGGAGACCGGAATTGGACGAGGTATTCCAAAAGTGGCCTAACCAATGTCCTCTACAGCTGCAACATGATCTCCCAACTACAATAAAGGCAAGCAAACGCCTTCACTATCCTGTCTACCTGTGACTCCACTTTCAAGGAACTATGAACCTGCACTCCAAAATCTCTTTGTTCAGCAACACTCCCCAGGAACTTACAATTAAGTGTGTAATTCCTCCCCTGATTTGCCTTTCCAAAATGCAGCACCTCATATTTACCTAAATTAAAATTCATCTGCTACTCCTCAACCCATCTGATCAAAATCCTGTTGTACTCTGAGGTAGCCTTCTTCACTGTCCACTACACCTCCAATTTTGGTGTCACCTGCAAACTTACTAACCATATCTCCTATTTTAACATCCAAATCATTTATATAAATGACAAAAAGCAGTGGACCCAGCACCAATCCTTGTGGCACACTGCTGGTCATTGGCCTCCAGCCTGAAAAGCAACCATCCACCACCACCCTCTGCGTTTTACCTTCAAGCCAGTTCTGTATCCAAATGGCTAGTTCTCCCTTTATTCCATGTGATCTAACCTTGCTAACCAGTCTACCATGAGGAACTTCGTTTTACTGAAGTCCACACAGATCACGTTCACTACTCTGCCCTCACCAATGCTCTTCGTTACTTCTTCAGAAAACTCAATTAATTTAGTGAGACACGATTTCCCACGCACAAAGACATGTTGACTATCCCTAATCAGTCCTTGCCTTTCCAAATACATGTAAATCCCAGGATACCCTCCAACAACTTGCCCACCACCAATGTCAGACTCACGTGTCTGTAGTTTTCTGGCTTTTCCTTACCACCTTTCTTAAATAGTGGCACCACGTTAGCCAACCTCCAGTCTTCTGGCACCTCACCTGTGGCTATCCTTCTCCTCATTAAAGACTGATGCAAAATACTCGTTTAGTATCTCCCCCCACCTCTTGCGGTTCCGCACATAGGTGGCCTTGCTGATCTTTAAGGGGCCCTATTCTCTCCCTTTTGTCCTTAATGTATTTGTAAAATCCCTTTGGATTCTCCTTAACTCTATTTGGCAAAGCTATCGCATGACCCCCTTTTCCCCTCATGATTTCCCTCTTAAGTATAATCATACTACCTTTATACTCTTCCAGGGATTCACTCGATATCTGTTGTCTATACCTGACATATGCTTCCTCTTTTACGTCACCAAAACCTCAATTTCTCTCATCATCCAGCATTCCCTACAACTACCAGCCTTTCCCTTCACCCTAACAGGAACATACTGTCTCTGGACTCTTGTTATATCACTTTTGAAGTCTTCTCATTTTCCAGCCGTCCCTTTACTTGCAAAAATCCGCCCCCAATCAACTTTTGAAAGTTCTTGCCTAATACTGTCAAAATAGTCCTTCCTCCCAATTTAGAACTTTAACTTTTTGATACGGTCTATCCTTTTCCATCACTATTTTAAAACTAATTGAATTATGGTCACTGGCCCCAAAGTGCTCCCTCACAGACAGCTAAGTCACCTGCCCTACCTTATTTTCCAAGAGTAGTTCAAGTTTTGCAGCTTCTCTAGTAGGTACATCTACATACTGAATCAGAAAATTTTCTTGTACACACTCTCCATCCAAGTCTTTAACACTATGGCAGTCCCAGTCTATGTTTAGAAAGTTAAAATCCCCTACCATAACCACCCTTTTATTCTTACAGATAACTGAGATCTCCTCATTTTCCCACTATTGGGGGGCCCATGGTACAATCCTAATAAGGTGATCATCCCATTCTTATTTTTCAGTTCCACCCAAATAACTTCTGTAGGAGCATACCCCTGAACGGGGACAAAAACTCAGGAGGCAGGCAGGATTCAGGCAAGTGGAAGATGTTTAATAAAGCAGAAACCGGTTGATGCAGGAAGAGGGCCAAAGAATCTTACTCAAATCAGAAGGGAGATCAGTGACACATTCTGATTGTTACAGTGAAAATACAACATTTATACACTTTATTACAGTGATCAAATATAACGTAATCAATTCCTTCCGTCTTAATCCATACACCCAATCCTGTGGCTCACCTAATCAATGATGGGCATTCCTACAGACAGCCCCAGGTTCCCATGATCTTATGGCATTTGTAATCTCTAAGCCTTGGGATCTTTATGCATCCTATTCACTCAAATTTCAAAAGTTTACTGGCTGCACTCCTTTGGATCTGTCTCAGGCTTCTTATCTCTAAGGACAGTGTGAATTCTATTATTCATTGTACTACACGTGCTTTATTTTATCAAATTCAGCCGTTCCTCTAATATTTTCCACTGTCCCAATTATATAATGTTAAAATAAAAAGTCAGTTAGATTTAACTAATTACTGTAAGTTTAATTTCTCTTATAAAGTTAATTGTAAAGTATAACATTTTACAACCACTTCTGCTATTATCATTTTGTAATTTATGGGTTCTGAGCAATCGGTCTTGTTCAGGGCATAAGAGAAGGTGTCTTCTAAGGCTAGTTAATCTTCACATCTAGGCTTAAATGTTTTTTCATGCTTCCATTATATCCTGTTTATGTATTGAAACCAACTTCTATGATTAAAGCATTTTTAACTAGAAACTATTTCATATTGCAGGTAGCTTCAAAGAAGCAACTATTTACTACGAAATAACTGTAGCTGTCATCCTTGCAACTGCTTAGGGACTTAATCTAGTACCTGATGTTATTCATTTACTGGAACAATCACCCTTTCATTCATAAGGCTAAAATTGGTCATTTATCTGTCCTAAGGCATCCTGTTATCAGAACTGTCTCAGATGGGAACATACAGCATTCTTTTACTGACCTTCTAGCAGTTCAGTTCAAAGGTACCATTGTATTTCGTTGTGTGAGCAGGTTGCTTAGTTTTGCTTAGCCATTTTGTAAGCAGGCATGGGCCACTTAGTAAGTTCAGGTACAAATCACCTTACATGGTCAGGTACAGGTCACCCCTACGTCTTCCCTGGACGTTTTCCCAGGAATATCTTCCCTAAGTGGTGGGCGTATGGAATGCGCTGCCAGCAGTGGTAATGGAGTCAGATACATTAGAGACTTTTAAGCGACTCTTGGATAGGCACATGGAGGATAGTAAAATGTAGGATATGCAGGGTAGATTGATCTTAGTAGGATAATAGGTCGGCACAACATCGTGGGCCAAAGGGCCTGAACTGTGCTGTACTGGTCTATGTTCTATGTCCTAAGTACAGCCGTAATGTTATCCCTAATCAAAAACGCTACTGCCCTGACTGTTTGACTTTGCTCCATTTCCCAACTGTACCAGTCTCAGACTGCTCTTTTTCCTCACTATCACCCTGGATCCCATTCCACCCCCCACCCCTTACTAGTTTAAATCCTCCCGAGCAACTCTAGCAATTCTCCCCACCAGTGTATTAGTCCCCTTCCAATTCAGGTGCAATCCATCCTTCTTATACAGGTCACTTCTACCCCAGAAGACATTCCAATGATCCAAAAATGTGAATCTCCCTCCCTTGCACCAGTTCCTCACTCACACATTCATCTGCTATATCCTCCTATCTCTACCCTCACAAGCTCATGGCACCGAGTAATCCAGATCTTACTACCCTCGTGGATCTCCTTTTTAAATTCCTGCCTACCTTCCTTTATTCTTTCCTCAGAAACTTATACTTTTCATATGTTATTAGTTCTAATGTGTTCAGTGACCTCCTGTTGGTCCCGCTCCCATTTGAGAATATTTTGCATCCTCTCCTAGAAATCTTTGATCGTGGCAGAGGGCAACACACCATTCCGATGTCTTGCTGTCGGCTGCAGAAACATCTGTCTGAGCCTCTGACTAGGGAATTCCCTATCCAATCGATCACTTGGAACCTGACACACCCCTCGTTACATTAGAGCCTGTCTCAGTACCAGAAACCTGGCTGTCAGTGCTGCATTCCCCTAAGAGTCCGTCCTGATGGAACCTGATGGACCCTGATGGACACATACTTGTTTTAGATGGGGATAGCCATAGAATACTACCTGCCTCCCTCTCCTACCTTGCTTGGAAATAACCCATCTACCTGACTGTATCTTCAGTTTATCTCCCTTGCTGCAAATGCCGTCCATCACACACCCTAGCTTCTGTAAATTCCTCATTGCCTTTAACTGCTGCTCCAGCTGATCCATGTGATCCGATAGAATTTGCAACCAAATACACTTCCTGTACACATGATCATCAGTAACATGGAAACTCTCCCTATTCTCCCACATCTGACAGGAAGAGCACATTACTCTACTAAATGCTACTTTTTCCACCTTAACAATCTACAGACCCAGAAAATAGCACAGTCTTACTGCTCCAAAAAAACACTGCTCCAGGCTAATTTAGTAACTTATGTTTTATATTTTTAAAGTTTAATCAAGAGACATATCTCAATGAAATGTTTAATCAAAAAGGAACCCAATCTACTCACTATTGTAAATTTACACAAAAAAACCAGCAAGGTCACAATTTAAAAAGCCACTTATCTGCTCCCTTGCTGTGAGGTCTCCCACATAGGTTTCTCTAAGGTTACCTGTGAATTTCACTGTTGCTAATGTTTCTTAGACAAACTCCAATGCCAGAGATACTTGACACCAAACAGGAGAACAGTCAGCTGTGCAGATTCACTGCTGGGTCAGACAGCAGTGCGGGCTTATTTCTCTGTCTCATTCACTTCGCACATGGGCTGTAACTTCATCTGCCTTCCTCCTTTTTAAAGGGCAGTTGTTTAGATTTTTTTTCTCCAAAGTTCCAAAACAATGCAACTGATTATAAAACAGTAATTACTGCTCCCAGAATTCAAGGAAATCAGCTCCAACACTGAAAATACCTCAAAAAAGGAACAGCTCTTAAAATTTCTCCCGTCTTCCATCAGGTTGAGTCTTTGGAATTCCTTACCACAGAGAGCTGTGGGAGCAGAGTCCTTGTATATATTTAAGGCTGAGATTGATTCCCTGGATGATCAGGAATCTATTGTTTTGGAGAAAGAGCAAGAAAGTAGACATGAGGAATGTTGGATCAGCCCTGATCCTACTGAATGGTGGAGCAGGCTTGAGGGGCCGAACAGCCTGTTCCTGTTCCAGTTGCCTGCGATCTAATGAATAAAGAAAATATCAGTTTTATTTTAAATATTGATGTTATTTAAGAATAGATATTGGCCAATACACGAGGTGGCACTGGCTTCCTCGAAAGTGCTTACATTTACTTCAGATTTTTGGCCTGAAAAACAACATCTCCTAAAGTCTATCAGTATTTCACTGGAGTGTCATTCTAGATTTTGCACGCAGGTCTCTGGAGGGAAAATTGAACTTAGAAACCTTTGGTTCAGAGCTGTGAATGCTGCCCAATAATTCACATCTAACACGTTGAGTACCAAACCAACCCAGCAGAGCTGAAAGGATTTAATTTCCAGCTATTCATAGCAACAGCTTGCTTTGTCATAAAATGTTCAACTTATGAAATTTACTGGTCATACATCGATGTTGAATCCACTGTTCATACAATACTGTATTACAGGGTACACTTAGACCAAACTCTTTCATTTGCTTTCTTGAGCAGTTATCTATAGGTTTCATCATCACATTTTGCATCATACATTTTCTTAATTTACAATCATAATAGATAGAAGCAGAACTATAGCATTTGGCCCAACAAGTCTGCTCCTCTATTCATAAGAAGATGGCAGAACTCTTGGGGCCTTAACTCCAGTTTCCTACTTGTCCTGCATTCACCTTAATTCCTTTGTTGGTCAAAAAAAATTCTCAGCCTGAAACATAATGTATTATGATCTTGCAAGTGTAATTTACTTTATTGTCAGGAGTAGCCAGAACAGCTCATTTCTGCAACATGACCATAGGCTCCTAAAAAGCAAATTAATAGTCTGTCTTGATGGACAAAAGGAGATAGATTTCAAAGGTAGAGAAATAGATCCAAGTGGCATCTTTTTACACTCCTATACAATTTTCTTCCTCTTGAGGGCACAAGGCGTTTGGAAGAGACATTCTTAAATGGAATTTCCTTTCCTGACATGCAAAATACCGATTTAAAAACTGGAAATGCTATCTGTATGATACAGATCCAATTTTGTCTGAGTTTTTAATAAAATGGGGATGAATGACGATTCCAATTTGGATATCTATAAGATTGATTGATTATTAAAGGTATTTTTCACATATGCATATTTTATATTACATAGTATTACAGTTTACAAGGCTTGTAAACCTTTCCTTTTCCAGCTCCAGAAATTCTCGAAGGGAAGGCGGTTGTTCCGGAGACAGATATCTGGGGTGTTGGTGTGCTAACCTTTATAATGTGAGTTGTTTGGCTCAACATGTCTGACTTAACTAAATCCTGTACAAATTAGTAATTTACACATACTGCACGACTCCACATCCATCCAACCTCTCATCCAATCCCCATCACTTGCAAAAGAAAAATTAAAGTATGAAATCTGTTTTTTTCCCCTTACGGATAAGAGAATTTACAAAAGAGAATGATAATATAGTGATAATGGGTACTAGACTAGAAATTAGTTGGTACTAATTCTATGTTGTGCAGTTAAATTAATAAATCTGGTAAAATCTGATGTTTGTGACAGCCCAACTAGTTCAGATTACGTAAAGCAGCATAATCCTTTATGTTCCCCTATGTCACACGTTCCTTTCCTCAAGGAGCAACACAAAAGCACAATCCAGAAGTGTTTTCCAATATTGAATGGGAGCTGAAATGGTAACTCACCTGGGGAGGCTTTCACCCACGTACTAACAGTCGTTGACTTAGTTGCACCTTGAACAATAGGACGTATGCTTGTCTTTTAAAGTAATGCATTGGTTGGGGGAATGGGAGGAAACAATGAAAGAAATGAGGAATACAAATCAAATATATGCAAAGATTGCCAAACAGATTTTTTTCCATTCTCTTGTAGGTTGAGTGCAGATTGTCCTTTTAGATCTGATAAAGATTGTGACAAAGAAAAGAATATAAGGAAAGGGAAGATCAAGCTCGGGAGATGCTATGCTGGCCTTTCACAAGGAGCAATTTTGTTTCTAAAGAATACGTTGTGTGTTAATCCAGGGTGAGAATTAATTTTTCTTGCTTTTATTAAGTACATAACAAATAGAAGCAGAAGACCATTTGGCCCATTGTGTCCACTCTGCCATTCAATGCAGTTTGAGTTTCCACCTTGGCCGTTCAACACCTGACCTTATTGCAGCCTAGCAAAACTAGAGTCAGTGGGAATCTGGAGGAAGCGTTCCCATGTTTGGGTCGTACCTGGCACATAGGAAGCTGGTTGTGAATGTTAGAGGTCAATTATCTCAGCTCGAGGACATCTCTGGAGGGGTTCCTGGGAGCAGATTTTTTAAAAAAGTTAACCTGTTCAGATATGTCATGAGAAACTTTTGAAGCAGGTGCATCACGAAACCAGGCCTTTGTGGCCAAGAGGCACCACCATTATTCCACAAGAGCTCTGAGGGTTCCTCAGGGTCATGTCCTCGGCACAGCTATCTTCAGCTGTTTCAATGACCTTCCCTCCATAAGGTCAGAAGTAGGAATGTTCACTGATGATTGTACTATGATCAGCACCATTCACAACTCCTCAGATACTGAAACAGTTAGTGTTCAAATGCAACAAGATCTGGACAACATCTAGGCCTGGGCTGAAAAGTGACAAAGACCTCTCTAATTTCAAATCTAATGTAGACTTTGCTTTGTGCATCTCCTGTGCAGCCATTACCTTGTATGCCTTGCTCTGTCTAAGAACCGTATGATCTGTATGTCCTTGTTTGCTATGATCTGCCTGTACTGCTCACAAAACAAAACTTTTCACTGTACTTAGGTACATGTGGCAACAATAAATCAAATCAAACTAGCAGTCGCACCCATATAAATACCAGTCAGTGACCATTTTCAATAATCTAACCACCACACCTTGACATTTAATGGCATTGTCGTCATCAAATCCCCCACTACATAATCCTGTAGATTACCATTGACCAGAAACTGATCTGGACTCACCATGCAAATAGAAGGCTACAAGACTAGGTCAGAAGTTGGGAACCTTGTGGTGAGTAACTCACCTCCTGTTTCCCCAAAGCCTGTCCACCATCTACAAGGCACAAATATAATGGAATACTCTCCCCTTGCCTGGATGGATGCAGCTCCAACAACTCAAGAAGCTTGACACCATCCAGGACAAAGCAGCATGTCTGATTGTTTGTAGATGTTGTGCCATTCAGTCACTCTGCTACCGACGCTCAGTAGCAGCAATGTGTACTTCCTACAAAATGCACTGCAGAAACTTGCCAAAGAACCTTCGACGGCAACTTCCAAACCCAAAACCATTTCTCATCTAGAAAGGGCTGCAGATAGACAGGAACACCATACTTCCCTCCAGGCCACTTGCCATCCTGATCTGGAATATGTCACTGTGTCAAAGTCCTAGAATTCCCTCCCAAAAGGCATTTTGTGTGTCTACCTATAGCACAGAGACAGTAGCAATTCGAGAAACCAGCTCAACTTCTCAAGGGCAACTAGGGATAAACGCTGCTGTAGCCAGTGACACTCACATTCCATCAGTGAAAAAAAATGCAACATAGAACAGCACAGTACAGGCCCTTCAGCCCACGATGTTGTGCCGAACTTTTACCCTAAATCTAAGGACTATCTAACCTCCACCCCTACCTTATACTATCATCCATATGCCTATCTAATAGCTATTTAAATGCCCCTAATGAGTCCAACTCCACTACCCTCTCCGGCAATGCATTCCACGCCCCGACCACTCTGAATAAAGAACCTACCTCTGACGTTTCCACTATATCTACCTTCACTCACTTTAAAACTATGCCCCCTCGTAATAGCTACCTCCACCCTAGGAAAAAGACTCTGGCTATCCACTCTATCTATACCTCTGATCATTTTGTACACCTCTATCAAGTCACCTCTCATCCTTCGAGGTTCTAAAGAGAAAAGCCCTAGCTTTCTGAACCTTTCCTTGTAAGACCTTCCCTCCATTCCAGGCAACATTCTGGTAAATTTCCTCTGCACCTTTTCCAACACTTCCACATCTTTCCTGTAATAAGGCGACCAGAACTGGACACAATACTCCAGATGTGGCCAAACCAGGGTTTTGTATAGCTGGCGCATAACTTGATGGCTCTTGAAATCAATCCCTCTATTAATGAAAGCTAACACACCATATACCTTCTGAACAACTCTATCCACCTGGGTGGCAGCTTTCAGGGAACTGTGAACATGAAACCTTGAGATCCCTCTGCTTCTCCACACTGCCAAGAATCTTTTCATTAACCCTGTATTTGGCTTTCAAATTTGTCCTTCCAGAATGAATCACCTCACACTTTTCAGGGTTAAACTCCATCTGCCACTTCTCAGCCCAGCTCTGCATCCTATCAATGTCCCTTTGTAACCTAGAACAGCCCTCCACACTATCCACAACTCGACCCACCTTCGTAACATCCACAAACTTACTAATCCACCCTTCCACTCCTTCATCGAAATCATTTACAAAGATCACAAATAGAAGACGACGCAGGACAGATCCTTGTGGTACACCACTCGTAACTGAGCACCATGTTGAATATTTTCCGTCCACTACCACCCTTTGTCTTCTAAGGGTCAGCCAATTCTGAATCCAATCTGCCACATGTCCTCCTATCCCATGCCTCCTTCCCTTCTATATGAGCCTACCATGGGGAACCTTATCAAACGCCTTACTTACATCCATGTATACCACATCCACTACTATACCTTCATCCACATGTTTGGTCACTTCTTCAAAGAATTCAATAAGGTTTGTGAGGCATGATCTACACCTCACAAAGCCATACTGACCGTCACAAATCAAACTATGCCTATCCAAGTGATCATAAATCCTATCTGTCAGAGCCCTTTCCAATAATTTGCCCACCACGGAAGTAAGACTAACTGGCCTGTAATTTCCGGGGTTATCCCTATTCCCTTTTTTGAACAAGGGAATGATGTTTGCCACTCTCCAATCTTCTGGCACTATACCCGTGAACAGTGAGGACGAAAAGATCATCGCCAAAGGCTCTGCGATCTCTTCCCTCACTTCTCATAGAATCCTTGGATAAATCCCATCAGGCCCAGGGGACTTATCTATCTTCAACTCCCTCAAAATCCCTAGCACACCTTCCTTACTAACATCGACCTCCTCTAGCCTGCCAGCCAGTTTTCACACTGTCCTCCCCTGCAACTAGGTCCCTCTCGGTTGTGAATACCGAAGAAAAGTATTCATTAAGGACCTGTCTCTTTAGGCTCCGTACACAAATTCCCTTTACAATCCTTGATCGGCCCAACCTTTTCTCTTATTACTCACGTATATGTAAAAAGCCTTGGGGTTTTCCTTGATCCTATCCGCCAAGGTTTTCTCATGCCCCCTTATAGCTGTCCTAAGCTCTTTCTTCAGCTCCTTCCTGGCTAACTTGTATCCCTTTACGATCCTTGTTTCCTAAACCTTATATAAGCATCCTTCTTCCTCTTAACTAGTCGTTTGACCTCTCTTGAGAACCAAGGCTCCCTCACTTGACGGCATCTTCACTGCCTGCTAGGGACAAACATATAGAACACAGACAGTACGCATTCCTTAAATAATCTCCACGTCTCTACAGTGCTCTTCCTGACAGCATCTGTTCCCATTTTATGTTACCTAGTTCTTGCCTAACAGAATTATAATTACCCTTCCCCCAATTATAAACCTTACCCTACTGTATGTACCTATCCTTTTCCATGACTATTGTATAAGTAACAGAGTACCGCCAAAATGCTCTCCTACCAACAGGTCTAACGCTTGGCCCGGTTCATTGCCAAGCACCAAATCCAAAGTGGCCTCTCCTCATGTTAGTCTATCTACATACTGTGTCAGGAATCCTTCCTGAACGCACTGGACAAAATCCGCTCCACCTAAACTATTACAATTAAAAAGTTTCCAATCAATATTTGGAAAGTTGAAGTCAACCATGACTACAACCCTGTGACTCCTGCACCTTTCCAGTATCTGCCTCCCAATCCGCTCCTCTACTTCTCTGCAACTATGAGGAGGTCTGTAAAAAAACCCCAACAAAGTCACTGCTCCCTTCTTGTTCCTGACCACAACCCAAACTGACTCTGTAGACATATCATTCCCGAACCATCCTCTCCCATCCCTTTCCTTACACCATCCACTTAAAGCTCTCTCTACAACTCTAAGTTTATGATTTGCCAACTACATTAAAAGTACCTTCTTCCACAAAGGAAGTGACTGGCTCACAAAACAAACGTTAATTGCTGACATGGTTGGTGTCCACCAGTTCCCACATTCTATAGCTTTAAAACATCAGCTGCTGTGGTATCTTTATTGTAGCTTAATTAATCAGGATTTCAAGTTAAGAAATATCACTCAGATGTTAGCTGTCGTTCTATCAACTAGTCAAGTTATAAATTGAATGTATTAACTATATCTGCCCTAAACCAGTCTAAAGAACTGCATCCTCATAAAGGAACAAAATATAAAAAAAAAATAAAAGTATTGAACATGCAACAGCTACTGAAGGTTGGGGAAAAGTAAAAAAGTAGCTCCCTCCCCACCACCTCAAATTCAAGTTAAGAGCCAGGCAGAAGTCATTTAATTTTTATTTTAGATACTTCAGACACCATTGTTCCTTAAAGTTTTATATGAAATTATTTCTAAACTAAGCTAACTCCTGGGGGCAAACTTCAGTTTATTTAACGGAATCCTTTTTCTCAAAATGAATGAGGAAATTTCAGGTTCTAAAAAATCAGCATGTCACATGCCCCTCTTCTGGCAATCAAATTAGGTACCAATGACTCAGAGACAAACTATACAATCTGTTTGGGTCCTTTATTCAACCTAAGCTAATCCTAGTTAGGGCAGAAATTTATCATGCTCAAGTCCAACTTCTGCTGGGAGTACATATTTATTAAGACTTATCAAAGACAAATCAGACTCACCTGTGAGGTCCTCCATAGCTGAGTAGTCTGACAGTAGTGACTGTCATAATGGCTTCTGGAATAAGCCAGAAGATACCAGTGCATCTTTGAAGAAGACCTGGAACCTTCAGTTGGGGCTGGGGAAGGGGAATAGGAATAATTTGAAAGAAAAGCAATCAAGTCCTCTTTGAAAACTGTGAGGAGCTCTAACATTGCTTGTATATCATGGCATGTGAGCCAACTACATTTTTCTTCCATATGGTATGTTACAGGGGAAGGCCATGTGCCTCTGAATGTCATTCATTCCCATGGTTACAAGAAGACTCACAAATGAACCCAAGACGTTTGACAATTTCCTTTCAAACAACAAAGCTCAGGAATTATCTAAAACAACGTGAGAAACGGAGGACGCTTCTAAGTACAAAGCACGAGGTGCTCATGTTTCAGTGATAAAGAGAAATCTGTAAAAGGGATTAAATATCCGAATATCTTTAATTGATCTGTTTTTAATTTGCAAAGTTAGAGAAGGTATGCTATGAAGGAAAATTAGTTTGCAAGCCATAATTTGTGTTTTCCCAAACTTGAATAAAAACACATTTAAACTGTTTGATTAGCAGCGTTAGTGCACAAGTCAATCCAATAATGAGTGGTAAAAATTTATATGAACTACAGTTGTAGCATGAAAAATGAAGGGTTTTTTTTTGCGTTAGCATGTGTTCTGAGAGCCTCTCACCACCTCCCTTCCTTTACTGAACATATCTGAATGCTGACCCCATGAGGCAGCACGTAAGCAGGGGTGGACTTTTGTGGGATGGTAAAAGAACACATCATCGTAATTAATTCTTTGCCACATTGGAACAGGTAGAATCATATAATCAAAAATGCAATGTGGTGAACCAGTCAATGGAGAAAAAATAATAGTAAATGTTCAATATTATTTGAGGAAATATGTCACACAAAAGCTTGGATAAACAAATTCACTGCAAACATGTATATAATTTCTGAAATGTCAGTGTTTTCAAAAATATTAATTTTTATATTACTGGGCTAGTGTTGCAGAGGCTTGAAATAACGCAAGTTCAAATTTTACCATAGCAGTTTGAGAAGTCAAATTCTGTTCTAACTTTTAAAAAAAACTAGTTTTTAAAAAAAGCGGTCTCAGTAATCTTGAAGCTGCTGGATGTCACTGTCTCACTAATGTTCTTTAGGGAGGGAAACCTATCCTAAAGTCCTGTCCCATACTAAGAATGTTAACATCAAAAAAATGGCAGGCAGGCGAGACTAGTTTAGTTTGGGATCATGGTCAGCACGGACTGGTTGGATGGATGGGGCTGTTTCTATGCTGTATGAATCTACTCTACAAACCTAATTGGCCTGGCAGAATCTGTGGAGAAACAAAGACAGTTAATGTTTCGAGGTCAACATGACTATTCTTTTGTAACTAACACTTAACTGATCTCTGCCAACAGTTCAAGGTGTAAGACTTAAGTGCAACTTTGCAGTGATGTCCAAATCCTGAAAAATGAATATGCAGGGAAAATTTCATTATCCAAAAGATACAGACAGTTGTGTTTAACACCTTATGCATGCTGCAACACTGCTTTTGAGATATACAAGGACCTACCCTACATATATGTAATTTATGAGTTAGAATCAACAGAGGATGGAGCTGTCAAATCACTTCCATTCTCAGCCAATGAAAACAGCCATCCTGATGTTTTTTTCTGAAGGGTCCTGACCCGAAAAGCCAACTTTCCAGCTCCTCTGATGCTGCCTGGCCTGCTGTGTTTCTCCAGCTCCCCACTGTTATCTCTGACTCCAGCATCTGTAGTTCTTACTATCCTAATTAGTTACCCAGTCAGTCATTCTAACAGATTTGATTAACAGTACTGTACAGCTATCTTCTACATATCCTAGCAATTAGAAAGAATTAGAATCTTGAATTAGAATCTTGAATTAGAATCCCTACAGTGTGGAAACAGGCCCTTCGGCCCAACAAGTCCACACCGACCCTTGGAGCATCCCACCCAGACCCATCCCCCTATAACCCACACACCCCTGAACACTACGGGCAATTTAGCATGGCCATTCACCTAGCCTGCACATCTTTGGACTGTGGGAGGAAACCGGAGCACCCGGAGGAAACCCACGCAGACACAGGGAGAATGTGCAAACTCCACACAGTCACCAGGGGCTGGAATCGAACCCGGGACCCTAAATTAGAAGCCATATCAAAGCAAAATAGTATTAAATTTAAAAGGTACAGATTATGTCACTTACACTGGCATACCTGGATAATAAAAAGGCCTAAATTTTCAAATTCAGTGACGTTATCAAATTCCACACACATTTGGGTTGGCAGGGGGGTTTCTGTTTTAATATTGCAGTCTCAATGTTAGTTGTTATTGTTCTGATTTGATACCTTGCTCTACTTTTATCTGTTTTTGAAAAGTAAATCTCTTAAGGTTCATCCAATTCCAGTTTTTTTTTGGAATTACAAATTTAAAAGTAGAGCTACTTTGTGAGTATCTGTGCTATCATGATCCAGACATGTTTAAACAGAACAGAACCTTAAGTAGCGAGCAATTGCAGAATGCTTCTTTTGAGTTAAGAGTATTTGAAATACAAAACTATAATCTGCATGGAAAGTCAATATTCTAAGTGTGTATGTGTTTCATTCTTTCAATAAATTTTGCTGTTTACAAATTGATTTAAAATTACTTAATTTGTGAAAGCTGTTTCTGGACAATCACAACAGTAGAGAAATTTCAGCAATTTCAACTTGACCACGATGCTTGACAAGCTGTTGAAGATTTTCCTCTTAGGAGTAGCACGGTGGCTTAGTGGATAGCACTACTCCTTCACACTGCACCTGGGACCTGGGTTCAGTTCCCACCCAGGGTGATGTTTGCATGTTCACCCTGGGCGGGACACAGTTCAGAGGGTCTGTGCAGACTCGACAGGCTGAATAGTGTCTCTCTCTCTGCACTGTAGGGATTCTGTGATCATATGATCGGGACAGACACGAATGCCAAATTTCATAGGAGTGATGCAAATACAAAAAAGTGCTGACTGTTTGGGAAGCCAATGACGGAGAATTCACAAGCGAATTGTAATCCTCACCTTGTCTAATTCAGAAAAGTTCTTGTCCTTTTGGAAATGTTCTTCCTGCTAAAGACAGATCCACGTGCATGACATATGTCAGCTTGCTAGAAGCTATATGAGTCACATTGCAAATCCAGTTGATAATCTTAAATCAGTCCATTTGTAATTCTCAGCATACTTGCAAGAGCTGCCCAAACACAGGATCACCTCTAATGTTAGATATTATGCTCCTGAGTTTTGCAAGCATGGTCAATATCTACCTATTGCAAACAGCCAAAAGAAACATACTGTTCAGTCTGATCTGCCAGTCATACTTGCAGTCTACATACAGCAGTAAAATTCATATAGCACGAAACGCTAGTGCGGCCTCACTTGGAATATTGTGTACAGTTCTGGTCGCCCCATTACAGGAAGGATGTGGAAGCATTGGAAAAGGTGCAGAGGAGATTTACCAGGCTGTTGCCTGGTCTGGAGCGAAGGTCTTATGAGGAAAGGCTGAGGGACTTGGGTCTGTTCTCATCGGAGAGAAGGCGGCTAAGAGGGGATTTAATAGAGACATACAAGATGATCAGAGGATTAGATAGGGTGGACAGTGAGAGTCTTTTCCCTAGGATGATGACCTCAGCTTGTACGAGGGGGCATAGCTGCAAATTGAGGGGTGATAGATTTAAGACAGATGTCAGAGGCAGGTTCTTTACTCACAGAGTGGTAAGGGCGTGGAATGCTCTGCCTGCCAATATAGTTAACTCAGCCACATTAGGGGCATTTAAACAGTCCTTGGATAAGCATATGGATGATGATGGGATAGTGTAGGGGGATGGGCTTAGATTAGTTCACAGGTCGGCGCAACATCGAGGGCCAAAGGGCCTGTTCTGCACTGTATTGTTCTACGTTCTATTACCTGTAGATGGAACATTCACAGGCCTGTTGGATGATAATGAAGGATTCATCTGTCCTTGCCAACCCTTTAGACTATTTGTCTTTCTTTCCTATATATGAGGTTAAAGGCAAGGGGTGTTCCTCCAGTTGTGGTTTTTGTTTTGGACTTCAATCTCCTCATCTAATATATGATGCAGAGCTACCGAATATTAACTGAAGTTTGTCATCTGGAAAATTTCATTGTGTTTCCATGGGAGGATCAGTAGACTTGACCCACACCTTCCCTTGTTCATTCTGATACTTTTCTCTTGACTGGAAGATGATGAGATTTAATATTGATCAAATTTTAACTGTACCTCCAATTTCTCTCAATACAAATTATGAAATTAATACTCTGGTATTTGTTGAGCTTTCAGAAGTGGGATGGTATTTGAGATAGGGATCATCACAAGATGATCATAAGACACCAAGCAGTAAAGGAATTTGGCACCTTTGGTGATGACTTTTTTTAAAACCAGTCTCATGAACTGTAAGAGGTTGCTTTTTCCCAGCCTTCCACGCACATCTTCACCCCTATATTAAATATCAGTCATGACAGCAGGACATCTCAAACACTTTTACAGCCGAATTAAGTATTTTTGAACTGTAATCATTGTCATAACACAGGAGAAACAACAGCCAATTTGTATACAGCAAGTTCCCTCAAATAGCAATGCAATAATGACCTGTTTTTGCAATGTTGATTGAATAAATGGATCAGGACACTAGGGATAACCCACTTGCTGCTCTTCAAAATAGTGACATAATACCTGTCTGTCTTATATCTGCATGTAAGGATTTCTTTCCTCAGCTTTTAATGGTACGTAGGTCTACAAACAGCCTTCACGTTCCATACCGGAAACTTTGACTTGTTCATTTACACTCCTGCTATAGATGCTCCTTGCCAAGTGGACAACTTGCTGTATATGAGATAACAAGCATGGGGCTGGATGAACACAGCAGGTCAAGCAGCATCATAGGAGCAGGAAAACTTGACGTTTCGGGCCTAAACCCTTCATCAGAAATGGGGGAGGGGAAGAGGGTTCTGAAATAAATAGGGAGAGAGGGGGAGGCGGATAGAGGATGGATAGAGGAGAGGATAGGTGGAGAGGAGGCAGACAAGTCGAAGAGGCGGGGATGGAGCCAGTAAAGGTGAGTGTAGGTAGGGGGGTAGGGAGGAGATAGGTCAGTCCAGGGAGGACGGACAGGTCAAGGGGGCGGGATGATGTTAGTAGATAGGAGATGGGGGTGTGGCTTGAGGTGAGAGGAAAAACAGGTTAGGGAGGTGGAGATGAGCTGGGCTGGTTTTGGGATGCGGTTGGGGGAGGGGAGATTTTGAAGCTTGTGAAATCCACATTGATGCCATTGGGCTGCAGGGTTCCCAGGCTGAATATGATTTGCTGTTCCTGCAGCCTCGGGTGGCATCACTGTGGCATTGCAGGAGGCCAAGGATGGACATGTCATCTGAGGAATGGGAGGGGGAGTTGAAATGGTTCGCGACTGGGAGGTGCAGTTGTTTGTTGCGAACTGAGCGCAGGTGTTCTGCAAAGCGGTCCCCAAGCCTCCGCTTGGTTTCCCCGATGTAGAGGAAGCCACAACGGGTGCAGCGGATGCAGTATACCACATTGGCAGATGTGCAGGTGAACCTCTGCCTGATGTGGAATGTCTTCTTGGGGCCTGGGATTGGGGTGAGGGAGGAGGTGTGGGGGCAGGTGTAGCACTTCCTGCGGTTACAAGGAAAAGTGCCGGGTGTGGTGGGGCTGGAGGGGAGTGTGG
>JAHRHZ010000034.1:7428491-7463710 GCA_024137785.1 Ginglymostoma cirratum | reverse complement strand
AACCTATCCTCTCCTCTATCCATCCTCTATCCGCCTCCCCCTCTCTCCCTATTTATTTCAGAACCCTCTTCCCCTCCCCCATTTCTGATGAAGGGTTTAGGCCCGAAACGTCAAGTTTTCCTGCTCCTATGATGCTGCTTGACCTGCTGTGTTCATCCAGCCCCATGCTTGTTATCTCGGATTCTCCAGCATCTGCAGTACCTTTTTATCTCTGATACAACTTGCTGTATATGTACTTGTTTCATAACTGTGGTCATTACCCTAACAGTCATGGCTACAAAATAAGCACAACATTTCATCTTTTCTCATTAGTTTTATTTAGTCCCAAAGACAATTGTAAACACATCTAATTTTGCTTGATAGGGGGAACTCAAAATAAAAACTGATATATCTCTTCAACAAAATAATTCTTCTCTTCCTACATCAATACAGTTACTGTATGTTCACTGGTCCACAATTATGTACATTACAGATTCAACAGTACTAACGACTTGTGTTGAGAGTCTCTATTCTGTCAATAGTATAATGCTTTCTTGTATATACATTTTTAAAAACACAAGCTATAAAAATTGCACAAGTAGTTTCCACAAAGCATTACAGAAAGAAAGTTGCTTCTTATAATGAGCAACATGCCATGGTTTTGTTTATATCGAAAAAGTATTCTGTTATTCATAAAACAAAAATAAAAGCACACACTAAGATATTAAATACATACATAGATACTTTGTTTGGAAGTTTTTATTCTTCCCACTTAGTATACATTGTGGGAACATACTGTTAACATTTTTGATCGGGATGGAGTTTGGAACAGTTCAGTTGTGCAAGGATCTCACCTTTTGGATTTCCTATAACAAAACAAGATAAAAGGAAGTTATTTTTTAAGAAAATCACAAAAAGTGAAGCACAACTCAAAATACAATATATCTTTATTGATCTAAATTGCTCTTTCTTCAAGTTTCCACATGTCTTTGCACTGCCAAGGGCTGTTGCGTGTTGGAGGGTGTTAATAATCCCATGACAATATCTGAAGAAACGAAGGCTCTCCAAGTGGCCTGGCAAGTCTTTTTTTTAAAACCAAAGTGTAACAGCTGTAACAAAGTGTTACAGTTCTTCATCTGATGGTTTTGGAATCTTACAGTTCTCTTTCTAGAAGTGCTCCTTCTCTTGGTGCTTGTAGGACTGCAAAATTCTCAGATACTTAACACTGAATATTATATTCAATATTAATAGTGAATATTTATTAACTTAATGTTCAACACTTTCAAGGCTAAACAAATGAATTAAATATGACATTAGAATACTCTGCAGTGCAGAGGTTGTGAAATGTTTTGTCTTCTGGGAGATGTCACCCATGATAACAGTATGGTAGCCAGCCTTAGTGAACGGATGGTGATGTGTTAAATTCTAGTTTAAAAAGAGGGAAGTTGTTTCAAGATGATTATGCTTTGGCTCGAATAGCTGAGGTGACCCTGATACTTGGAACAGGAGGGTGTATCTGTTTGACTAGGTACTTAAAGTTATAAACTGAAGCATTCATTCCTAGTACTTAGTGCCATTTCTCTCCTCTGAAAAGATGTGGAAACTTAAAGAATTGACTGACAGGATGAACCATCCACCGGGGCATTCCAGTAGACATTCAGAGAAGTAGTATTGAAGGAAAGGAATTTAGAATTCAAACTCATTAGGGAACGTGAGGTGAGGACAAATCCATTTCCGGTGGGGACAGAGTATTGGAACTGTGCTGTAATACTAGTTTTTGTCTTTCGAAAAGGAGGGTAATGGCAGCAAACTGAGGAGAAAATTAAAATACTTTGAATTGAGCAAATGGTGTAAAAACAGAATGCAAAAACACAGTTGCTGAAAAAGCTTAGCAGGTCTGGCAGAATCTGTGGAGGAGAAAACAGAGTTAACGTTTCGGGTCCGGTGACCGTTGCTCAGAACAGTTTCCAGCAACTGTGTTTTTGTTCCGGATTCACAGCATCCGCAGTTCTTTCGGTTTTTAAAAACAGAATGCAGTTAGGTCCAGATTAAAAGGAAATGGTCTACTAAGTGCAACAAAAGTGACAAAACTATTATAAAGCACTGTGTGGATTTTACACCAATGTTGCAATTATCTCAAAGATTACCATCAGGAGTGATCGCCCAGTTGATTTTATAGCAAACTATTTTGCTCCCATTAGTGTAAAGCGACTACTATTTAGAATAAGCGTAAAGATATAGTATACTATCAGATCAGTGCTCTCTCACTAAACATAAAATGTGCAGGCTGATCTGCCATTAACTCACCTCAATAAGAACTGATCTCAACCGAGAATAGGTATCTTCTAAAACATCATTAGTTAGTACTTCATCAAATATACCAGGCTCTTTACCTGCAGAACAAAGATTTATCACAGACATGCTTCATTGTATTGATCATTCTAATTCTAATTCTAATGGAATTCTAATTCCATCCCAATTTATTTCTATTTCAAAAAATTCTACGGTACAATTAAAAATTAGAGGCAACAAAAACAGAAGTTGCTGGAAAAGCTCAGCAGGTCCGGCAGCATCTGTGAAGAAAAAAATCAGAGTTAATGTTTCGGGTCCAGTGACCCTTCCTCAGAACTGAGGGTAGCGGGGAAAACATTGATTTATATGCAGAAAATAGGGAGGGGGAAGGGGAAGAGAGTAAACTAGGGTCACTAGACCCAAAATGTTAACTCTGATTTTTTCCTTCACAGATGCTGCCAGACCTGCTGAGCTTTTTTGGCAACTTATGTTTTTGTTTCTGATTTACAGCATCTGCAGTTCTTTCAGTTTTTAAAAAATCAGAGGAACAGTTAGATATTGCACCCACCTACCCTTTAAACTTATTTCAATACCATTCAAATATAGGTACGTTATAATATGCAGTTTAGCAACACCCAGTATTCCGCATTGCTAATGCTACATGCCACCATCATAAATAGGAAGTTTTACTTGTACAAGCATACACATTTAACATCAGCAAATATTTGTTCAAATACTTACTGAATTCCATGTCCAATTTCGCTGCTGCCAACCTCTTTTGCAAATTTTCCTCAGTTTCAGTTTTCCTCTGTCTCAGTCGTTGTTCCTAAAAATGGGGTTTGCAGATTCAGTTAACTTTTAAAATTCCAGATGAATTCATTTCAGTGTACAATTAACTTTTCATCAATTTGTTGGAGTAACGTCAAGGTTACCAGAGACTTCAGTGACACATTTAATTTGGAACTTCTGTGTATGACATAACTTGCTTTGAAAGTTTCAGAGGTAGTCTGTATTGCCAAACAAGTAGTCCAGGCTTTAATTCTTGCAGACAATTTTCACTTTTTAGCAGATCTAATGATTTAGTTGAGATTATAAAAACCAAAAAAAAGTTGTTTTTCCATCTTGGTAAATAAATATTTGAATAAATGATTAAATATACATATGAATAAGTGTAAATCCATTCTGCACTTGTCAAGATTTTCCAGTTACTAAACCTTATTCAAATCTCAACATTACACCTGATCCCGATATGAAAAGCCACATTCAGTACTTGGAACATGGACACAGATGATTCAGTAAAGCTTACCCAGTCAGAAATATCTCAAAAACCTTGGATACAAATGCTGCCTGAATTCTTGCCAATGGATTTCAAGAAAACTGCAGTCGAAAATTCCAAAAAGATTCTTGAGGAAGAGTCAAAATTTGTCAATTTTCCATCAAGTTACCAAACACAATAATGTTTTAGAGATAACAAGGTGTAGAGCTGGATAAACACAGCAGGCCAAGCAGCATCAGAGGAGCAGGAAAGCTGACGTTTCAGGTCTTCAGAAATGCAAAGGTCCCTAAGAGGGTGGAGAGGAAATTTACCACAATAGTTCCAGGGAGAGAGAATTTTAGCTACCGGGCTAGGAGGGAGAAGGAAGTGCTATGCTCCTTGGAGTGATGGAGATTGGATAGAAGTGTGCAAGACTGTTGACCTTACCTGAGACAATGAAAAGCTGTTCCCATTTACCTACATTGTTTCTCACGTTCTTTTAGATTTGAACAAGGAGTCACAGATTTAAGATACTGGGCAAGAAATGTGAAGAAGAATTTTTATTTTTTTAAAAAGAAGAAACAAACAGAATGAGTGGTAACTTGCAGCTCACAAAAGTAATGGAAGCAGAGACAATAATTTCAAAAGTAAATTGGATGCAAAGTTGTCATTGTCCCAGAGAACCATAGGGCTGGTCTGTCATTAAAGAGACGACTGGTGGTGAGTTTAATCAGCGGGTGATCATGAGCAAGGAGGTTGTGATGGAACCATTTGTGTTAGTTAGGCCACAGCTGAAGTACTGAGAGCTGTCCTGCTTGCCATAGTATAGGAAGGACATGATTGCATTAGAGAGGGTGAAGAAGAGATTCACCAAGTTGTTTTCTAGGCTGGAGCGATTCAGCTATGAAGGGAGATTAGATAGGCTGGAATTATTTTCTTTAGAGCAGAGAAGGCTGAGAGGGTATCTGATTAGAGGGGTCCAAAGTTCTGAGGGATACTGACATGACAGATGGGGAGAAAATTTTCCCCTTGGTAGAGAGGTCAATAACCAGTTGTGCAATTTTAAGGTAAGGAGGATTAGAGGGGATTTGAGAAAAAAGTTTTGCCAGAGGGTTGTGGATATCTGGAATTCACTGAGAGGTGGGAATCATAAGACATTTAAGAAATATTTAAATGAGCACTTGAAATACCATCAAATACAAGGCTATGGGCCAAGTGTTGGAATAGGGGATTACGGTGGATAGATGTCTGACAACCAACACACAGACACAATAGGTCAAAAGGGCCTCTGTCTGTGCTTTAAAAACTCGATAACTAACTCAATTGCTCTTCAAAGAGAGTCATTGCAGACTTGATAGGGCCAGAGACTGCATTGTGTATTGAAATAGTCTGATTTTATTCGGTTGTACAAGAGGAACATTCAGCCCATCATGTCTGTGCTGGCTTTCAAAGATCCAACAAATGAAATCCAATGTTCAGTTCTTTACCAATAGCCCAGCACCTCCTCCCCGCCAACTCTCCCTCAACTCCACTTTAACAGTTACTATTGAATCTGTTTCTAGAGTGTTTAAAACCTGTGTATCCCTGATTATGAACATTCTCAGCATGCTTCTCACACTTACCCCTTGTTCCCAATTCAGCACAACATTTAAAAACATTCAGATCAGCAATCATTTAAAATTCCTGTCTCCTGAGAAAAGACTAGAAATAAATGCTTTTAGGCTGATTTAATGTGGGTACAGCTGACTATTTATACTAAAGTGATAAATGCAAATGCTTTTTTTTAAACCATTTAATAATAATCTTACAATTTTCTCTAAATGCCCCAAATATTTTGTACTGTAATTAAAGAGAGCATTCTGCTTGGGGATATAAATTATCTCAACCTTTAACCTAGTGAATCCAAAAGTGAACTGGATATTACATAGAAAGAAAAAAATCCTATAATTACATGAAGGGTGAAAGCAGGTGGTTAGGAGCAATGCTGGTCCACTGAAGACGAAAGTGGGATACCGTCAATGACTCTTTGGAAATAGCGGGTGTTGAAAAGTTACTTTGCCTCAGTAATTACCGTAGTAAAGGAGGATAGCTTATCAAAGGTCCCAAGGAAATAAACAGCGGTTTGGGAACAGGGATTGAATAAAATTAATGCAAGTAAAACATTGGTAATGCGAAAATTAATGGAATTAAAGAATGACAAATCCCTAGGACCATCCACGGCTATTAAAGGAAGTGGGGGAGGATATTGTAAGAACTGCCAATGCTGGAGTCAGAGATAACAGTGTGGAGCTGGAAGAACACAGCAGGCCATGCAGCATCAGAGCAGCAGGAAAGTTGACACTTTGGGTTGGGACCCTTCTTCAGAAATGGCATCCTTGGAAGAGGCTTTGCATTGGGGTTACAACTTACACAGAGATAGCAAAAACGCAGACGCTGGAGTCAGAGATAACACAGTATAAGGGTCTAGACCCGAAACATCAGCTTTCCTGCTCCTCTGATGCAGTTTGGCCTGCTGTGTTCATCCAGCTCTACACCTTGTTATCTCAGATTCTCCATCATCAGCAGTTCCTACTATCTCTCTAACACAGTATGGAGCTGGAAGTACTTTCTGACGAAGGGTCCCGACCCAAAATGTTAACTGTCCTGCTCCTCTCATACTGCCTGGCCTGCTGTGTTCTTCCAGCTCCACACTGTGTTATGATCTTACCGAGTTTCCTAGATAGAGGAATCCTCCCTCTGGGGCACTTAGAGAAAATTTGTAAGATTACTATTAAATGGTAAGAAAAAAGCATTTGCATTTATCACTTTATTATGAATAGTCAACTGTACCACCACTCACATTGGATCAGCTTAAATACATTTTTTCTAGTCTTTTCTCAGGAGACAGGAATTTTAAATGATTGCTGATCTAAATGTTCAATCTCTCTGGATTGAAAAATTCCACGTGACTTCGCTTTTTAAGAACAGTGAAAGAGGAAAACCAGGGAATTACAGAGTACAGCCTAACATCTGCAGTGGGGAGCTTGTTGGAGTCTATAATCAAGGATGGGGTAACCAAACGTCTTGAAAGTTTTCAGTTAAATCAGGGAGAGCTGGCAGGGATTCATGACAGGTAGTCGTGTCTGACAAACCTCATTAAATTATTTTTGAAGAGGTGACTAAGGTAGTGGACAGTGGAATATGTATGGATGCACTTACATGGAATCTGATACTGTCTCACACAAGAGACTGTTAATAAGGTAAAGCCCATGGAAAGGAGGGCGAATTGGTTGAGTGTCAGGCGACAGAAAGTACAGGTAATTAGTAGGTACTCAAATCTGCAGGAAGTAACCTGTGATGTCCCAGAACAATTTGTGTTAGGATCACAAATATTCACATTATTTATTAATGACTTGGATAATGAAGAAGAAAGTCAAATATCCAACTTTGCTAATTACACAAATCCAGACAGCATTGTAGACAGTGTAGATGATAGCATAAAATTAAACATTAAGTGAATGGGCAAAGTTGTGGCAGGCAGGGTTCAACATAAACATGAGGATATCCATTTTGAACTGACAGAAGATAGATCAGGGTACTTTCTAGATGGGGTTAAGTTAATTACAGTACAAGTGCAAAAGAAACCTGTGGGCTCAGGTGCCAAGACTTTTAAAATGCCACAAACAGGTGAGAAAATAATCATAAAGCTAATGGAAGGTTGGTCTTTATATCCAGAGGACTGGAGAACAAGGATGCAGAATTAATAATGCAGTTACACAAAATTCTGATCAAAACTGGCTTTCATGGAAAGAACCTCCTCAGCCTAATGGCAATGACAGGTCACAGCACTTTACTTACAAGAATCTCAAATGATGGTGGTTGAATGGAAAGGTAAATTGGGCACAGGTCTGTTTTTTTGATATTCCTCACACCCTGCATGTCGATATCGAGAATACAGATTTGGTTTCTGGCTTGTACCTCCTGCACTGCTTTTTTACTGAAAGTGGAAAAAAAAAGTCAATTTATTATCAGGTCACATGCTGATATTATTCAAAGAGAAAAACCTCCCATGTACGTTTTTCAATTACAACACGAACCCAAAACCCAAAACTACAAGAATATTTTCAAAATACAAATTAGTAGACTAGATTTATGATCTCTTGAACATAGAGGTGATGGTGTGATATAATTAAAGGGTTTAAAGTGACTAAAGCACTTTATAAGATAGACAGAAAATACATTTCTTCTTACTGAGGGATATAGCAGCAGTCCACAATATGGGGTCAGAACCTTAAAATTAGCCATAGGCTACTCAAAGGTGTTGACAAAAGTCACCTCTTCACACAACAGTTATTAGAAATAATTTTTTAAAATTCATCAACAGGACTAGGGTGTCACTAGCTAGTCCGGCATTTATTGCCCATCCCTAATAGCCCAGAGTGCAATTAAATGTCAACCACATTGCTATAGGTCTGGAGTCACACGTAGGCCAGATCAGGTAAGGATAGTAGATTTCCTTCCCTAAGAGGACATTAGTGAACCAGATGGGATTTTCTGACAATTGACAACGGTTTCATAGTCATCATTAGAATCTTAATTTGTGACTTTTTTAAAATTGCAATCAATTTCCACCATCTGACCTGGTGGCATTCAAACCTGTTTCCCCAGAACATTACCTGGATCTCTGGATTAAGAATCCAGTGATAATACCACTAGGCCATTACCTCCCAATCTGGGACTCTCAACCAAATCTGTTAAAGCTAGGGGCCAGTTGAAAACTTCAAAACTGAAATTGACAAAATCGTTAGATAATGGTATTAAGGGTTACAGAAGCAAGGTGGTTAATGAAGTTAATACAGATCAACCATAAGGCAGAAAAAGTTTTAAGATGCTGAATGACACAACGCTATGAAAGGCAGCCTAAGAAAATTGATCTTTAGACTGTCTGTCTCAGTGTGATCTCTTGAATAATCACATTTTACCTATCCTTTTCAGATGCTGACTCTCCTTTTTGTCCTTTGTAGTTTTTCCTTTAATCAGATGAACTTTCATTATTTTGATACTTTTGTTACTAATGACATTGTTAAGATGCAGAGCATACTTTCTCCCTTGACTATTTTGATTTCTCTTTCCTTTTACAGCTTTTCCCTGTCCCAACACTCTTTGGGGGAGAAGGTGGTTGGTTGAACATATGGTTGTGGCAGCAGGGCACCAGCTGGTGGAGGCATCTTGTCAATGCTGCTGGCTGGCAGGTTGTGGTGCAGGTGTTAAGTGTTTGTAAATCCAGGTCAGAGTATAAAGGACCTATGCTGTTCACATATGCTCAAAGATAGAACTGCTGAGCACTTAACAGACTATACAACAGCTGCCAGACGTTCCTAAATGGATTACTTGTTTAAAAGGTTGAGTGAACTCTAAAGGGGATTTGGCACAATTTGAATTAGCAGCTTTCTGCTTTCTGTTTTGAGAACCTTTAGAAATTGACAGCTCTTTGCCCAATAGATATTAATTTGTGTTTGAACACCAATGGTACATATCACGAACATGATCAGACAATACCACAATATAGGTAAGTTAAACATTTCTGTGGTGTAGTGCTTAACACATTCACTTTATACATGAAAGAGCCCTGGTTCAAAACCAGTGAGATCTTGTGGTGCAGCGGTAGAGTCCCTACTTCGGAACCCAGGGTTCCTGGGTTCAAGTCCCACCTGCTCCAGAGATGTGTAATTACAACAAGTTGATTAAAAATACATATGTGAGTTAAGTGTGATAACTAACCAAAACAAAAGAAAGAGAATTATTTTCGGAGGTAACAAAGAGGACAGATAATGGGGAAGAAGGAATGTAGTGTATTTGGATTTTCAGAAGGATTTTTTAAAAATTCATTCATGGGATGAGGACATCGTTGGCCAGGCCAGCAATTATTATCCATCTCTAATTGCCCAGAGAGCAGTTAAGAGTCAACCACATTGCTGTGGGTCTGAAGTCACATGTAGACCAGGTAAGGATGGCAGTTTCCCTCCCCAAAGGACAGTGAACCAGATGTTTTTTTCTGACAACCAATGCTGCTGTTTCTTTTACTGAATTCAAACTCTACCATAAATCCAGCAATAATACCACTAGACCATTGCCTCCCCCAGCATTTGATAAGGTATGACACAATCGACTACTTAATAAGAGCCCATGGTGTTGGGGTAGGTTATTAGCATGGATATAGGTCTGTACAACTAACAGAAGACAGAGAAGATAAAGTGGGGAATTTTCAGAATGGCAACCTGTAACTAGTGGTGTGCTACAAGGATCAGTACTAGGGCCACAATTATTTACAATATCTTAATGACTTGGATAAGGAAAGTGAATGTACTATAACCAAGTCTGCAGAAGACACAAAAATAGGCAGGAAGCCATGTGGCAAGGATGACACAAAGAGGGATACAGGCAGATTAGGCAAGAGGGCAAAAACCTGGTACATGAAATCTAATACGAGGAAATATGAAGTGGCGGGAAGAACAGAAGAACTGAATATTATGCAAATTGAGAAAAGCTGCAGAAAACTACATAACAAAGAAATGTAGGTCTTTATTTCAAAGGGAACGGAGTGTAAAAGTAGGAAGGTTTTCCTAAAACTATAGAAGGGACTGGCTAGACCACAGCTGGGAATACTGTAAACAGTTCTAGACCCCTTATTTAGAGAAAGATATACTGGCGATTGAGATAGTCTAGAGTAGGTTCACTAGGCTACCAGGTACAGAGGGACTTTCAAGTGGTCGAGTAGATTGGGCGTAGACTCATTGGAATGCAGAATGAGTGGTGACCTTATAGAAACATATTAGATTCTTAGGAGACTTGACAAAATAGATGCAGAAAAGGTTGTTTCCAATGTGGGATTAGAACAAAGAACAAAGAACAAAGAAAACTTACAGCCCAGGAACAGGCCCTTCGGCCCTCCAAGCCTGTGCCGATCCAAATCCACTGTCTAAACCTATCGCCCAATTCCTAAGGATCTGTATCCCTCTGCTCCCCACCTACTCGTGCATCTGTCCAGACGCACCTTAAATGAATCTACCGTGCCTGCCTCTACTACCTCTGCTGGCAACGCGTTCCAGGCACCTACCACCCTCTGTGTAAAGTACTTTCCGCGTGTATCCCCCTTAAACTTTTCTCCTCTCACCTTGAACGCGTGACCCCTCGTTATTGAATCCCTCACCCTGGGAAAAAGCTTATCTCTATCAACCCTGTCTATACCCTTCATGATTTTGAAGACCTCAACCAGGTCCCCCCTCAATCTCCTTTTTTCTAATGAAAACAATCCTAACCTCCTCAACCTCTCTAACACCAGAGCACAGGATCACAAAACACTGGGTCAGACATTTAGAGAGGAAGAGGAATTTCTTCTCAGAGGGTACTGAATGTGTGGAATTATTTTTTAAACCACAGAGGGCTGTTGAGACTAGGTTGTTAGGTATATTTAAGGCTGAAAGAGACATTTTTAGTCTATAAGGTAATCAATGGTTATGGAAAATAGACAGGAAAGTGGAATTGGGTATTATCAAATGTAGCCAAGATCTCGCTGAATGGCAGAGCAGACTGAATGGGCTGAGTGGCCAAGTTTTGCTCCTTTGTCTAAGGTATCACTCGTAATAAAGTGCCCAGGCCTCCTAATGAACAGGTTACCTTCAGGATCACAACACCTACCTTGTACCATACATATTTCCCGAGAACTCAGCATGTTCTATAAATTCCCCTGAATCGATGCCACGAAGCATTTCCTCTCTCGATACAAAATAGTAATCTAGGTAGAGTACGCAGGACAAACACTTGAATTATTACAAAGCTCACAGACAATACTTTGCAGACTTACAGGTACAATCCAGACTAGCTGAGCCTTAGTACTCAAAATGATGTTCTTAAGGAAAAGAATATTAACATTATTTTCAGCCTCACCACATCTAAAAGTATACAGCATGATTCATGTGATTGAAAATTCTTGTGCAGAGGCAAAATAGAAGCCATTCAATGCTAACTTAATAATTCTATAAAGAAAAGTTAAGTTGGAACTTATTTCAGAAACCAGCAAGACCTAACTTTAATAATTTTGGTCATTTGTTTTCTCCATTGAGTAGAGAACATCAGCTAGTCTGTAAAAAGTTAAAGAAATCCTTAAAGCAAGTTTAAAAAGAGAAGTAGATATCTGAAAACTAAACGCTCTTTAGGATTGTTTTAGTATTTGAAACAAAAAAAAGAGACTATCTCAACGCACAAACAGGAATAAATAAGTGCAATCTTATCACCATCAGAGATAAATGAGGGTAGAAATGACAAGGATTGGAACCTAAATATTGAAGGATACATAACATTTAGGAAGGACAGGAAGCTAGGGAAGGAGGAGGAGGGTGGCTGTGATATTACAAGATGATATAAGTACCAATGGAGATCGATCAGCCAAGTTCACAAAGCCAGGAGGCAGAAACAGTTTGGGTAGAGGTGAGAAACGATAAAAGCAAGAAATTACTAGTGGAAATTGTGTCCAATAACCACATAGCCCAATGGAGTATAAAAGGAAGAAACAATTAGAGCCTGTCAGCAAGGTATGGTGATATTCATGGGGGATTTTGATCTGCATATACACTGGAAATCAGAGGGCAAAGGTGGCCAGATGAGCAATTCAGAAAATTCAAACAGCACCTTCTAGAGACAACCAAAGAATAGACCAGACTAGACTTGGTATTATTCAACAATCTAGGATTAATCAATCATCCCATTGTGAAGGCACCTCTAGACAGCAGCAATTATAATTTGATTGAATTTCACATTCAGTTTGTGGAAGAGTGTGTCCGAGAATAGCAGGCCCTACTTAAATAAGGGCATGTATACAGAGGTAGCTGAAATTAATTGGAAAATTAGGTTAACTGTAGGTCAATGAAGAGTGACAAAACAAAACAGGGAAAGGCTTCTGAAATCTGAAGCACAAAGGGACTTGGAGTCCTAGTTCAGCATTCATAAAGGTTAACATGCAGGGTTCAGCTGGCAGTTAAGAAGACAAACACAATGTTAGCATTTATTTCAAACAGGCTATAGAATACAACAGCAGAGATGCAATGCTGAGGCTGTATAAGGGTCTAGTCTGACCGCCATTTGGAATATTCTGAGCAGTTTTTGGTCCTGTATCTAAAGAAAAATCTGCAGGCATTGGAAGGGGGTCCAAAGGTGCTTTACAAGATTGATTCTGGAGATGAAGGGCTTGTAAATGAGACTGGTTGACAACTCTCAATCTGTACACGGAGCTCAGAAAGACAAGGGGGGTATCTCATTGAAAATTACAGGATTCTGAGAGACCTGGATAGAGTGGACATGGAGAAGATGTCTCTCCTTGAGAGACTAGGACCTGAGGCACAGCCTCACTGTGTAGGGACGATGCTCGAGAACTGAGATAAGGAGGAATTTCTTCTGCCAGAGGGTGGTTAATCTGTGGAATCAATGCCACAGAAGGCTGTGGAGGCCAAGTCATTGAATGTACTTAAGACAGAGATAGATAGGTCCTTGACAGTAAGGGAACTAGGGGTTATGGAGAGAAGACAGAAGAATGGGGTTGAGAAACATATCAGCCATGATCGAATGGCAGACTCAATGAGCTGAATGATCTTAATTCTGCTCCTATATCTAATGCTCCATAAAATTCCAAAGGGAGCACCCAAGAGCCAACATTCGCTTAAAATAAAATGTAAAAGATAGTATCAAACTTAAAGACAAAACATATAATTATACAAACATGGGTGGCAGGTCAGAAGATTGGCCAGAATATAAAAGAACATCGAAGCATGTCTAAAAGATTAATAAATTGGAAATGTAGAGTGAAAACTAGCTAGAAATTTAAGAAGAGATAGTAAGAGTTTCTGTAGTGCACTTTTAAAAATAAATGAACAAAGTGACCAATGAACAGGTCTTCAATGTAGAGTATACAAGTAACATCCCAGGAAAAATTAAAATCAGGAAATGAAAGGATGGGGGAACTCAAGAAAATTACAATCACCAGGGAAATGGTACCAAGTAAATCACTGGCACTGCAGTCTGACAAGCCCCAGCCACTAATGGACTCAAAAACAATGAAAATTAGAACAGGAATATGCCATTCAATATGATTGTGGCTGATCATCCAACACAGTACAATGTTCTAGCTTTTCCTCCATAGCTCTCTGATCCCTAACAACTATATCTATCTCCTCCTTAAAAATAATGAATGTTCTGTCATCAACTGGTTTCTATGGCAGAGAATTCCAAAGGCCTGCCACTTCCGGTGAAGAAATTTCTCATCTCAGTCTTAAATAGCTTATTCCGTATCATTAAACTGTGACTATTGGTTCAGGGCTCCCTAGTCATTGGGAACATGTATCCTGCATCTTACCCAATGTAATCCTGTTAGAATTATCAAGGTTTCTATGAGATCCGATACTTCTAATCAATTCCATTCCAGCATCTTCAAAGAAGTGGCTAGTGAGATAGTTAGTGCGTTTGTTGGTTTTAATTTTCCAAAATTTGAGACTCAGGAAAGGTTCCACTAAATTGAAAAACAATTGAATGTATTTTTTCAATAAAAAAGTTGTCGGGGGGGGTGTGCGGAATCAGAAAGCAGGAAACTACAAGTCATTTAGCTAGACATCTGTTATAAGAAAGATGATAAGAGTTTGGGGCGGCAGGGGATATGGGGAGAAAAGGGGTTGGTCCTCAGTCAGCTGGTTTGTGATGTAGACAGACACCAATAGTGCAAGTTCAATTCCCGCACCAGCTGAGGTCACTAGGAAGGTATCACTTTCTCAGCATCACCCCCTCACTCAGGTTAAACCACCACTAATCATCCCTCTCTAATCTCAGAGCAGCTACAGGAATATAACAACTTTCATTTACCCCACTGGCATTATAAATATTTTAGGCAGGTCACTTTGTTGACTCTGCTTGATTACCTTGAACTTTCCAAAGTCCTTTTGGGAAACAGAAATCATGTTTATCCAATTTACTGGAGTTCAAGGAGGAGGAATAAAGTAATGTGAAGATAAAGGGGAAACAATGGATGCATTGTACTTAGATTTGCCAAAGTTTCTTTTAAATTCACTCGTGGACATGGGCATTGCTGACTGAGCCAGTATTCATTACAATATCCTTTTATTGTCACATGTGCCCCATTGTAGGAGTACAGTGAAAAACTTTTACAATGTCTGCCTTCTTATGGCGACATTTTAGGTACAAGTACCTCGGTACAGTTCTTGGATACAGCAGAGGGATAAAAGCAGTTGCTTAATTACGTAATTGAAAGTAAGTTAAATACAGGAAGATATTAAGGGATATATTAAGGAGTTAACATTACAGCGTTCTAAGGTGAGGGACTGTCCCCCTGACAGCAGTCTCCATCCAGGACTAGCTGCCTGCATGCTGCTCCAGGTGGCCGCATCCTATGTGCTGCTGCGGGGCTTCTTCTAAATGCTGCTCCAAGCTCACGTGCTGCTCCAGGGCTCACTGCTCACAGTGCTCTGGAGCTCACGGGGCGCAAGGCCACACTGCTCGTGGGTTCTCTGCGGGTCTCGCCCCAGCCCTCCACGGGTCTCAGCCCACTCGCTCCAGTCCTCCACAATTCCATACACTCCAGAGTTGGTGGTGGGGAACGAAGGGGGAAAAAAGAAGGAAAAAAAAACAAGAGGGAAAAGGGGTAAAGGACCTGGCAAACAGAGGAGCTCTGACCGGAGTGTCCTACTCTACCGCCATCTGAGACTGAACGCCCTATCCTAGTTACCCTTGAGAAAGTGGTGGGGAGCTGTCTTTTTGAACCACTGCGGTCCATGTGCTGTAGGTATATGCACAATGCTGTTCGGGAGCGAATCCAAGGATTTTGACCCAACAACATTGAGGAAACAGACCCTGAAGTTGACACAAAGGTTATTGTGGAAAATAAAAGTTCATGCTGGAGGTATAACACATTCACATGAAAAGAAGGTTGGCGAGTTAACAAGGAACAAAACAGACATAAATGGATCATATTTTGGCTGGAAACTTAATTTGGTAACCATACCTTTGGTACTTCCGAAGTCATTTATAAAAACTGTAAACTCATCTATGTAACACACCATTCATCACATCTTGCCAACCAGCAAAGGATCCACTTATGCCTAACGAGAACTTTACATTTTTTGATAAATTTTTTAAACTTTTGTGACTCTGGGAGTCCAAGTTAAATGAAATGGGTGCTCACCTTTACCATTCTCTTCACCTGGCCTTGGATTTCTTGTTGTATCTGTAAAACAATTCACATCAGCAAGCAAACATCACTTAGAACAAAGCATATTCACAAACTTCCAAGCCCAATTATCCTACCATATGCCTTAGTAAATCAGTGTCAACAGAAAGGCCCCCTGAAAATGTCTAATTAATCGGTTTTGATTCAAACAAAACAATATTATTCATTGGGAAAAAAAATCAATTAATAATTTATGAATCTGACCATAAGCATTGCTCAGAACACTCAGAATAAATTAAAATTATTTGAACCAATTCTCAGCCAGAACAAATTGGAGTGTTCACTGTGAACTCAGGTCTATTTTTACAGCAGCACAAATTGTAATTTCCGCACATATCTGAAATATGAAGGTCTGCCTGCTATTAGGCAGGTTAAGACCACTGGTGACAGACAATTGCTTTGCAAAGTCTCAGCTAGAAAGAGAAGCACTAAGAGAGCTACTAACGAGAGACGCTGAATCCAAAAACTTGATTGTATTCCTCAAAAAGCAGCTTCAGCAGAGTACTCTTGCCTGCTCCAGAAGGTCCACTAATTACCACTGGTCTGGGTTTTGCCATTACTGGAAAATTAAAAACAAAATTATTCATAACTCAACTGATGGCTCCAGTACTGTCTGAAGTTGTACAGGAAGAATTCCAGCCCACACAAGCATTAGGTTCCATTACTGAACGGGATGACGACCCCGGTGAACCAAAGACCTTCTCCAGGATCCAATTACCATATCCATCACAGAGAGATGCCTCAGTTCTAAGTTTTATGCCCTTACCATTACCCACCCCTCCCAAACTGTGGAATGACCTGCCAGAAGAAGTAGTCGATGCAGGTACAGACCATTCAGGAGAGATGTTAGGAAGCAAAACTATATACAAAGGGCGCTTGGAACTCTCTTCCACGCACAGCAGTGGATGCAAGATCAGTTATTAACTGTAAATCTGAGACAGATAATTTTTTTTGTTAAGCAAAAGTATTAAGGGATATGGTCCTATGGCAGGTATATAGAGTTAGGCCACAGATCAGCCATGCTCTCTTTGAGTGGTGGCACAGGCTCGAGGGGGTGAATGGCCTATTCCTGATTGAGTGATAGACATTCCTATGATAGACAGATTTTTAATTAGTATTTGGATGAAGGGTTATGAACAGCAGGCAGGAAAGTGGATCTGAGACTGAGATGAGACCAGCCATGATCATATTGAATGTTGGAGCAGACTGGAGAGGCTGAATTGCCTACACTTGCTCCTACTTGTGTGTTGGCTGAGGAATAAATATTCAAAGTATCTAACATCACTATCAGCAAAAGCACTGGAGACAGAGTAGAACTTAAAATATTCTATTTTATAACAGCACAATCTATTCATTCCATAACTTAGTCATAATACAGAAAATAATCTATATCTAACAAAGTATATTTGAGTCTCATGAACCACAGTAAACTTAAATCAACAAAAAAAAAGTAATGTCTTTGAATAAAGTCATTACTTTAGCAAAACAAATGAGTGGAGAATGGTCACACAACAAAACTATGCACAAAAATCAATGAAATTGTTCCTAAGGAGAGAAAAACACTACACAAGCCAATCCACTTGCTTTAAAGTTGCCTCAAAACACACCTATAATTAATAAAGCTAGAATTAGAATTAGAACTAGAACCAGAACCAGAACCAGAACCAGAACCAGGTTTATTGTCACACATGCACTCATGAGTACAGTGGGAAGTTCAGGGTCACTGCTTATGGGGCTGGCTTTGATACAAAAGGTGCCTTGGTACAGACTCATAGGAATAAAACAAGAAAAATAAAGAAATAAAAAGTCCAGTATTACAGACCTCTGTGCCATCTTAGGTAGAAGAGATATCTAGATACAAAATCTTAGGAATAAATTATAAGTATAAAGAAATGAAAGGTGAAGAATTACAGTCCTTCCAAGCAGAGAAGGTGGTGCACAGGAGATCGCACTGAGCCTCAAGGCCCAGAGTCCACACCTGCCTCACCTGGGACATCAATGATGCCACATGAGGATAGGAGGTAAGAAAGAAGAAAAACAAACACAAGCAGAGGAAAGAAATGAAACAGACGGAGCATGCGAGCTCTGACTCAGCAGTCTTACTCCACCACCATCTTGGAATATGTAATGTGTCACATAGCTCAAAACCATATACATACACAACTCAAGTTCCGAAAGATTCATCTTTCACTTCAGTTCTTGGTAGAAAAATAACTGGAAAAGTAAAATTTCAAACACCCACAATTATGATTCACCTGAAACGCAGGAAGAGGTCAAAACGTCTCATAATTCTTCTGTCCCTGCCATTTGCTTTTGCATCGCATGTGCCTTTTGCAACATTTGCACTTTATATTCAATAAATGCTACCAATTAATCCAACACTTTGACCTTTTAATCTCTCCTTTTAATAACTTCAAGTAGCAAAAGGACATATAAAACTAAAACCATATTCCAGACAGTAGCAACATTATGTGAAGTTTATGCCCTGTCTGCCAACCTGCTATTATTTAAACTTGATTTGGGTGTCTAGCATTCATGGTATGAGTAAATGGATTACAGCAGCACATGACACAGCAGTAACCAGAAGTCAAATAGTTTTAGTGATGAACTGAGACAGATTTCCAGTTCAGGTGCTATTCATTTCTGATTAATAACAAGCTTGTGTCAGTCAAGTTTTCAGAGTAGGTACATTCCTTCCTCTCATTTCTTCACGTATCCAAGGATGTTAAATGTTTGTAACTTTTTCTTTCACAGTTTCTTCAATGCCCTCATGGGGCAGAAATCTGGTCTGGTTGACTACAGACCCACTGCAAATGTGGTTGACTCTTAACTGTCTCTGAAATGGCCTAGTAAGTCACTCAGTTGTATAGCTCACTACGAAGTCTCAACAAAGAATTGAAACCAGATGAAACACTAAACACTGACCTAGGCACCAGAGACAACAGCAGCAAAAAAAAGCTCTGTTGACCCTGCAGTCCTCCATACTAATATCTGGGGGCGAGTTAATCAAGTGACAGCCTGACATATGATTCTATAAGTAATGACTATCTTACAGACACCACCATCACCATCCCTGCATTTTTCCTGGTCCCACTGGCAAGACAAGCAGAAGTGGCAGCAGTGATATACAGTCAGAAAGGAGTTGCCCTGACAGTCCTCAACATTGACTCTGGACCCTACAAGGTTTTAAGGTTTCAGGTTAAGCAGGGCAAGGAAACGTTTTGCTGATTACCATGTACCATCCTCCCTTAGCTGATGAATCAGTACTCCTCCATGTCGAACAACGCTTGGAGGAAGCAGAGGGTGGCAACAATGCAAAATGTACTCTGGCTGTGGGATTTCAGTGTCTACCACCAAGAGTGGCTCAGCAGCAGCACAACTGATCGAGATGGTCAGGTCCTAAAGTACACAGCTTCTAGAGGGAAAAACACACTTGGCCTGATCTGACCAATCTGCGAGCTGTAGATGCTTCTGTAATTGACAATATCTGTAAAAGTGACGACAACACAGTCCTCGTAGAGATAAAGTCCCACCTTCACGTTCCTCAATACCCTCCATCACATTGTTTGGCACTATCACTAAAGTAAACAGGACATACTTCACACAGATCTAGCAACTCAAGACTGGGCATTCATGAGGCACTGTGGGCCATCAATAGCAGCAGAATTGTACTCCAGCACAATCTGCAACCTCATGTCCCAGCATATCCCCCCACTCAACCATTACCATCAAGCCACAGAATCAGTTCTGGTTTGATGGAGAGTGCAGGAGGGCATGCCAGGACAGGCAATGTAAAGGCTATGGGCCCTGACAATATTCTGCTTAAAGTACTGAAGACTTGTGCTCCAGAACTTGCTGCACCCCGAGCCAAGCTGTTCCAATACAATTACAACACTGGCAATGTGGAAAATTGCCCAGGTATGTCCTGTACACAAAGCATGACAAATCCTACGTGGCTAATTACCACCCCGCCAATATACTCTCGATCATTAGTAAAGTGACGGAAGGTGTCATCAACAGTGCTATCAAGCAGCACCTACACAGCAATAACCTGCTCACTGACACCAGTTTGTGTTTCACTAGGGCCACTCAGCTTGACCTTGTTACAGCCTTCATTCACACACGGACAAAACAGCTGGATTCCAGAGGTGAGATGAGAGTGACATTCCTTGACATCAAGGCTGCATTTGACCAAGTAGAGCCCTAACAAAACTGGAATCAATGTGAATCGGGGGCAAAATCTCTGTTCGTTGGAGTCATACCTGACACGTAGGAAAATGGTTGCGGTTGTTGGAGGACAGTCAACTTGGCTCCAGGACATCTCTGCAGGAGTACCTTGGGATGGTTTCCTAGGCCGAAGCATCATCAGTTGCTTTAATGACCTTCCCTCCAACGGAAGGTCAGATATGGGGATGCTCATCGGCAATTGCACAATGTTCAACACCATTAGCGATTTTCTCAGATACTAAAATAGTCCATGTTCAAATGCAACAAGATGTGGACAAAATCCAGGCTTGGGCTGACAAGTGACAATTGTGCCACACAAAAACCAGGCAATGACCATCTCCCACACGAGACAATCTAACCAGCCCTTGTCATTCAATGGTGTTATCATCACTGAACCTCCCACTATCAACATCCTGGGGGTTACTATTAACCAGAAACTCAACTGGACTCGCCATATAAATAGTGTTTACAGAGCAGATCAGAGGCTACAATTCTCAAGCATGGCAAGTAACTCAGCTCTTGACTCCTCAAAGCTTGCCCACAATCTACAAGACACAAATGACAAGTGTGATGGAATACTCCCCACTTGCCCGATGGCTACAACTCCAACAATACACAAGCAATTTGACACCATCCTGGACAAAGCAGCTCACTTGATTAGCACCACATCCACTTCCTTCACCACTGATGCTCAGTAGCGGCAGTGTGTTCTATTGACAAGTTGTACTGTAGAATTCAAAGACTCTTCGATAGCACCTTCCAAACCCATGATCACTTCCATCTAAAAGGACAAGGGCAGTATAAAAACGCGAGAACACCACCTGTAAGTTACCCTCCAAGTCTCTCAATATCCTGATTTGGGAATATAATTATCATTCCTTTAATGGGTCAAAATCCTGGAATTCCCCTCCATACAGGCATTGTGGATCTACCTACAGCATATGGACTACAGTAGCTCAAGAAGGCAGCTCACCACCACCTTTTCAAGGCAACTAGAGACAACCAAAAAAAATGCTGGCCAGCCAGCAACACCCACATCCCATGAATGAATACAAAAAGAACCAAATTACCAGAATAACTGCCTGACACCCAGCACGTGATAAGCAGAAAATTCCTTCAATTCAATTTTGAAAAGACCAAAGTCATCGATTTTGGCTCTCACCACAAAATTCACCTTTTTGCTACTGATTCCATTCCTCCCTCTTGCAAATGCCAAAGACTGAACCCCATTGTTCATAATCTTGGTGTTACATCAGACACCAAAACGAGTTTACAAACACAAGACTCATGTAATAGCAACATCTCAACCTCAAAATTTTCACGTTTATATTAAAATCCCTGCACAGCCACTGAAAACTTGAGAAAAACAACAAGTTTATTACACTCAAAATTTTCCATATTTGCTGGCTGTAGCAAAATGTTAAACGCAACAAATACATTTCCCATTTGCCTAAAAATAACAGAAAATCTTCACGTCATCAATTTCTTTCAAAATTTAATTTCAAGTACTTGACAGGGCCATGGAAAGACCTTAGAGGAAAAATCCTTTAAGCTGTTGCCGCCAAACATAGTATTGTGATCCTTACAAAAGAGGATACAAGCATTTCAATTCGCAAAAATTTAAAGGGGACCATTTGAGGAGGAAATCTGACCAAACAGTGAAATTTCCTGACAAAGTTGCACGAATAGGAGCCTCTATGAACATTAACATTGTGTTCAGTATACCATAGTAAATGCTGTGGACTGCACTAAAAAATAACCTGCTTCCCAGTACTCACATATAATGGGTGCAATATTATTTCATTTATTTGCTCACTGTTAGCTTACCGTTTATATACTTGTTTGGCCCCTGATGGCGACTGCTTTCAGTTCAAGCACAAGCTCTGACAACACCTAAAGCACTAAGCGCTGTAGTAGTGTCGCACTTCTCCAGTCTTAATGAATTACAGATTGACTTGCTCACGTGAACATGTCTAAATCTTCAAGCAGGGCAAACAGCTAATCTGAAGCTAGCATGAGGTTAACTCTCTTTAAAAGAAATGCATGCATTTCAGCCACCCATTTCAAAACTAGTGAAGTGCCCAGACACCTTATGAAAAATGACAAGGTTTCACGTTTGTAGATTTTTTTCTCACAATAAATTAAGGAATATTGGATCATAAAATGGATGAACATACATTTGAACTGTTCTATTCTTCTTTTCTAAACATGCAATCTAATACTGTACCCTACTCTTAACAGTATAGCTTCAGATGTTACAGAAAAAAAAGGAGTAGCAGAATTTTAACATACTCCTTGTACCGAAGAAACCAAACCTCAATTTTCATAAAACAGCCCACTTCTACTGTCTACACCACATGAAAGGCTACTTGATGAAGGACCAGCGCAAAAGTATTCAGAATTAGAAAGCAGTAATTATCTCATTTAAAAATCTACAAGTATATCCAAACATGTTGAAATGAAGACCTGAAAAGAACAGGGATACATGAACACCAAACATTAAAATGCCACCACTGCTCGAAATAATTATATATGAAGAACGACTGGATAGACTAGACTTGTACTCACTGAAATTCAGGAAAATGAAGGGGATCTCATTGAAACATATAAAATTCTGATGGGACTGGACAGGCTAGATGTGGGAGGAATGCTCCTGATGTTGAGGGAGTTCAGAACTAGAGGTCACAGTCCAAGAATAAAAGGGATAAGCCATTCAGGACTGAGGTAAAGAAGAATTTCTTCAGAGTTGTGAACCTGTGTAATTCCCTCCCACAGGAAGCTATTGGAGCCAGTTGATTAGATATATTCAAAAGGGAGCTGGCCGTGGGCCTTGTGGCTAAAGGGATAAAGGGATATTTAAAGAAAACAGAGGTGGGATACTGAAATTGCATGATCAGCCATGATCATATTGAATGATGGTGCAGATTTGAAGGATCGAATGGGCTACTCCTGAGCCTATTTTCTATGAGTCTACAAAATCCAACTAGAACAGCTGAATAGACAGGGCCAATCATGCTGGAAAAACAGTGCTGTCATGTGTAATTTGCACGTCAGGCACTAAGTTTACAAGCTGAAGAGAGGCAGGCTCAACAGTCAACTGACAGCAGTTATAGCTGCTTCACATTCATGGCATTCCATTATGAGACTATTTTTAAACAGGGAACATTAATTACTCATTACATTTTCTGCAGGAAATTAGGTTGGTGATCAACAGTGCAACTATCCTTTGAAGGAGTAGTGATAGTTGTTAATGCAACGTCAATCACTTTTGCTGGACTGGAAAAGGAACAATTTAGTTTGAAGTTACATTGGTAGATGTGTTTCTTCCAGTCTTTTATTCTTTTCCCCCATCCCACCCCCTCAATGTAACCTTTCTTTCCATGTCTTCTGAATCATATTAGCTTTTAGTTCACCTTTCCATTCTGCTGTTAGTTTTCCTTTCTCAATCTATATCAATAGTTTGGCCAAGGTGATTGAATGTATAAATTTGTTGAGGTTACCAGCACAGGAAAGTAAATGGTCAAAAGGAGGAATCTACAAAGAAATATAGATAAGGTGGTGGTCAAAAATGGGAATGCCAATATGGGAAAACGTGAACTTGTTCGCTTTGTCGAGGTACTGGTATTGGACTGGGGTTGACAAAGTTAGAAGTCACATGACATGAGGTTATAGTCCAACTGGTTTATTTGAAATCACAAGCGTTCACAGCGCTCCAAAATACTCAAATACTACATACAGTTTTGGTGCCCTTGTCTGAAAAATATATAATTGTACTGGAAACAATTCAGGAAAAAGGTTCATTTGACACATTCCTAGGATGAAGGGCTTACCATATGAAGAAAGATTGTACAGTTTGGGCCTACATCCATTTGAGTATAGTTGAATGAGAGATTACCTTACTGGAGCAAAGAAGATCCTGAGGGAACTTGCTAGGGTGATTACTGAGAGATGTTTCCTTTTGTGGGAGAGACTAGAACTAGGGAACATGATTTAAAAAGTCAGGTCTCCCTTTTAAGATGGAGTTGAGAACTTTGAGGGCCATTGGTCTATAGAATTCTTGTGGAAACAGAGTCTTCGGTCCAACTTATCCATGCCAACCAGATATCCTAAATAAATCTGGTCCCATTTGCCAGCATTTGGCCCATATCCCTCTAAACGCTTCCGATTCATATACCCATTCAGATGCCTTTTAAATATTGTAACTGTACCAGACTCCACCACTTCCTCTGGCGGCTTATTCCATACATGCACCACCCTCTGCATGAAAAAAATGCCCCTTGGGCCCCGTTAAAATCTTGTCCCATCACCTTAAACCTATGCACTCTAGTTTTGACTCCCCCACCCCGGGGAAAAGACCTTGTCTATTTACTTTATCTACGCCCATCATGATTTTATATACCTCTGTAACGTCACCCCTCAGCCTCCAACGCTCTTGGGAAAATAGCTCTAGTCTATTCAACTTCTCCCTGCAGCTCAAATCCTCTAATCTTGGCAACATCCTTGTAAATCTTTTCTGAATCCTTCCTAGTTTCACAACATCTTTCCTATAGCAGGGAGACCAGAACTGCACACATTATTCGAATTGTGGCCTAACCAATGTCCTGTACAGCCACAACATGACCTCCCATCTCCTATATTCAATGCATGGACCAATAAAGGCAAACATACCAAATGCCTTCTTCATTATCCTGTCTACCTGCAACTCCACTTTCAAGGAACAATGAGCCTACACTCCAAGGACTTTGTTCAGCAGCACTCCCCAGGACCTTACCATTAAGTGCATATGTCCTGCCCTGATTTGCCTTTCCAAAATGAAGTACCTCATATTTATCTAAATTAAACTCCACCTGCCACTCCTCGGCCCATTGGCCCATCTGATCAACACTGCATTGTACTCTGAGGTAACCTTCTTCACTATCCACCACACCACCAATTTTGGTGTCATCTGCAAACTTACTAACCATACCTTTCATGTTCACATCCAAATGATTTACATCAATGACGAAAAGCAGTGGACCCAGGCACCCATCCTCGTGGCACAGGCCTCCAGTCTGAAAAGCAACCCTCCACCACCACCCTCTCTTTTACCTTCGAGCCAGTTCAGTATCTAAATAGCTAATTCTCCCTGTAGTCCATGTGATCTAACCTTGCTAACCAGTCAATCATGAGGAACCTTGTCGAGTGCCTTACTGAACTCCATACTTGAGGCTGAATTGCACAGATTTTTGATATTCAAAGGGGTCAAAGGATGTTGGGAGGGATGGCAAACAGGAAAGTGCAGCTGAGATCACAATCAGATTGGCCACTACCTTAACAAATAGCACAGCAGAACCATGGACTAAGCTTGCTCCCTTGGTCCAAACGTCAAATACCATCGGAGGTTTTTTTTTGGGGGGGTGGGGGGGAAAAGAGAGAAGAGAAGAGAAAGGAGACACAAACAAAGGAATGCAAGGTGTGTCAAATTGGCCATATTCTCCCAGCTGACTCATCATTGTCAATGTTATTGAGGGGCTGGGAAAATTAACCCTTTCATTTTAGGCATGACCAAATATACAGAATTTAGAGAGTCTAACAATCTTAAGGAATGAAATTTGTTACTGCAATCAGGTTAAATTGTCACATGCCCATTTTCAAAATACACGTAAACACTGACTTCCTGACTGCATTAAGTAAGTAGTAGGTTAATGACTACTTACTTGCAATACCCTCATGAGAACCTCACTTGACTCTGCTATCTTTCAGATTAGAGCCAATTGCAACTAAAAGATTACTTGGAACTCATTCTATAATCAAGGCAAACTAAAATGTACGTTAATGATTAATTCTAAACCTGAACAGAAATGCTTAACATTCATGACATAATAGGATACAGTAGTTAAACTCACAGGAGGATACCCACCATTAGCTGAGAACCAGAAAATCAGAAAGACAACTTAAATATTATATCAGAAATAATAACAAATTGATGAGAAACCTCAGCAGGTCTGGGAAAGAAAACAGAGAAAACAGAGGTAAAGTTTTGGGTCCAGTGACTCTTCTTCAGAGGACCAGAAATGTTAACTCTGCTTTCTTCTGCCAGACCTGCTGAGCTTTCCCAGCAAATTCTGCTTCTGATCTCCAACATCTGCAATTCTTGGTTGCTGATGTTTTGATAAACAAAAAAAAAAAAAAAATCCAACCTTGTGTAACTGGTTACCAAAAATACCCATCAAATCTGCATATAATTAGTTCCCATATCCAAAACCCTCAGATACTGTACACACAATGAAACGGTCAGATACACAAAAGGAACTGAGAAAACCCATACTCAAAAAATTGCAACTTTGAAAAGTGAAATAAATACAAATAAAAAGACCACCCCAAAGCAGAAAGCAAGACTTCAAAGTGAGGACTACACTTAACAAACCAAGCTACAGTCCATCCTGCTTGCTGTACAAAATTACCAACTCTTTAAATACTCTGTGCACAAAAGGAGTCATAAATGTCATTAGGCATTTCAGAGGAGCAACCGATGGTCAAAACCAATATTAAGCCACATAAGAAGACATCAACACAGCTAGCAGCAAGTTTTAGAAAGCATTTTAAACTGGCAAAGCAAGGGTGATTTCAGGAGGAAATTCTAGAATGTAGTATTTTGGCAGTGGAAGGAACTATCACCAATGGTGGAGTGATTAAAATAAAAAGGGATTAAGAGGCCAGAATCAGAGGAATGCAGAGATCGCAGAGCTTTGTTAGATTGAAGGAGATTATAGAGATAAGGTGAAGCCATTTGAGGAATTAAAAACAAGGTTGTGATTTTAAAAAATGATATTGACAGAAGGGTGTTAATGAGGGTCAACAAGAACTAAGTTGGAAGACATTTTTACGCAGTTTAGGTTATAGCCTACAAAACTCTCCTTTCTCCATATCTAATTGTGTCTCCTATTAATGGTAGTGAAAGAGAGTAAACATTGCACGATATTTGTACAGATTTGCTTTGACTGGTAAGCTTTATCGCAGGTACATTATGGAAGATTTTTAAACTGTGCTTTCCTTAAGGATTTAATTTGTTCTTCATTGAGTCCCCTGGTATTACTCATCAACCAGTTATCTTTAAATCCAGTATTCAAATAAATTCTGACCAAGTCCCAAGAAAACTGAAATACTTCTGTACATCATAAAAACTAACAGCAAGATTCAATAATTCCAGTCATAACTGATTTGCCAGTTACACTGGAAAATTTGACGTAAACAAGGAGCAATTTATGAACTGCAAGTAGACAGCTGCACATGAAACAGTGGTCTTTTGACCACTTGACTTCCAAAGCCAAGTCCATTTAAAGCAACAGGTTGCCAAAATCAGATTGCCGACTTTGAAATTACACTAGTGTAAAGTATAATCACAAAAGCAGACATTCAGGACTTAGGTATAATATTACAGATCACTCTGTAAAATACAACAGCTTGCGAAGCAATTACGTTCAACAGATCCAATCACAGTACTCACAATGAACAAAAGCGAACACAGCATTTTCAAAAATAGACAGTGCAACCTGTCATGGTTTTAGAGCCTGCAGAGGTTTCAGAGATAGAGACTGGGAGAGACAAAACTATGGACAGATGTTAAAACAAGGCTGAATTATTTATTTATTAAGTTGAGCCTGTGTCAGTTCAAAGATGATCAGTGAGCATAGGTCAGATGGTGCATTCATCGACTTCCTTGAAACACAAGTTAATCCTATATAGTTTATTTATTGGTTATCCCTAGTTACCCTGAAGGCATGAAGAATCACACAGTTCAAGAAGACTCATTTCCCTGAAGGACCTTAGCGAACCAGTGGGTTTATAATACACAATGCTCAGTTTGTCTGTTTAGATTGTTTTGATAGGTTAAGAGTGGTGTCTGTTGGTGGATTTAGTTAGTGGATGGTGTCTGGTACAAATGGAGGCAAGTGGATACATTGGTTGTACTTTCCCAAGATGCTTGGACATTGCGGAGGTGCTGGAGGATTGGAAACCTGCCAACGTGACAACCCGACTCAAAACGAGAGGGAAACAAAATGGGGGTAACAATAGGCCGATCAGCCTAACATGGAACATTAGCCTGTTGGAAAAGTGCTGGAATTAAGGAAGTAACAGCAGCACTTTTGGAAAATTGTCGAATCAAGCAGAGTCAGCACGACTTCATGAAAGGGAAATCGCATCTGACTAATTTATTAGAGTTTCTGAGAAAGTCTCAACTACAGTGGACAGAGGGGAACCATCAGATATATTGTTTTTGGATTTCCTGAAGGCATCTCTCACAAAAGGTTAATTCCTAAGAGCTCACAGTGTAGGAGGTAGTATATTGACGTAGATAGCTAAATGGGCAAGAAACAGCAAGTGGGGATAAGGTTTTTTTTTTCAGGTTGGCAACCTGTAAGCAGCAGGGATTTATGGTCATCAGTACTGGGACTGCAACTGTTGCCTAATACATATTAATGACTTAGAGGAAGGAAATGAATGTACTCTAACCAAAATTGCAGACAACAAATATAGGTGCAAAGGCAAGTGGTGACAGGGATTCAAACAGTTTACAGTAAGATATCTGTAGGTTACATAAGTGGACAAAATGTTAGCAAATGGAGTAAAATGTGGGAAAATGTGAAATTGTTAATTTTGGAAGGGAGAACACAAGAAGAGAGTATATTTAAATGGAGAAAAACTGCAGAAATCTGCACACTAAAGTGACTTGGGGTTACTTCGTGTACAAAACACAGAAAGCTAGCACACAGGTGCAGCAGGCTAATAGAATGCTGGCCATTGCTTTAAGGTGGGGTTGGAGAATAATTGTAGGAAAGTCTTACTGCAATCATACAAGGTGCTGGTAAGACCATATCTGGAGTACTGAGAGCAGTTTTGGTCCCTTTAATTAAGGAAATATATTATGTCATTGGAGACAGTTCAGAACAAGGTCCACAAGGACGATCCCCAGTTTTATCCTCTTCTCTTTATTTGTTCGTAGGATGAGGGTGTCGCTGGCCAGGCAGCAGTTATTGCCCGTTCCTAATTGCCCAGAGGACAGTTGAGTCAACCACATCACTGTGGGTCTGGAGTCACATGTAGGCCAGATGACAGTTTCCTTCCCTAAAAGACAGTGAACCAGATGGGTTTTCCTGACAACCGAGGCTGGATTCACGGTCACCATCAGACTCTTAATTCCAGATATTTATTGAATTCAAATTCCACCATCTGCCATGGCAGGATTCCAACCCGGGTCGACAGAACATTATCTGTGTCTAGAATCCAGTAATAACGCCACTAGACCATTGCCTCCCCATTGAAGGGATTGTCCTATGAGCAAAAGTTAAACAGGTTGGGAATTACGCATTGGAATTTAGAAGAATGAGAGATGATCTCATTGAAACAAAGGTAACGAAGGGGCTTGACAGGGTAAATGCTGAGAGGAAGGTTCTGTTCATGGGAGAGTCTAGGATGAGGGAGCATAATGTCAGGAGAAAGGGATGAGGAAGAATTTCTTCTCTCAGAGAGTTGAAGGTCTTTGGGGATGGAAAAAGTGGGATGAAAGGAATGGGGTGGCATGAAAGAAATAGAACACCAGATTGAAAGAATGAGATAACAATTGCGGCAGGGACAATTATTTGAAAACTGTGTGCTATAGCAGTGGGCTAAATTTAAGGTTCACTAGATTCCATTCTAAACATTTTAGTAAAGCAGTCAAATAGAAATCAGCCTTGAATCTATTGATTAATCTGTAGAATCCTTAAGCAGTGTGTACGAATTATGCACAATTATTACAAAATATCTACAAGGGGTGCCGGACAAGGGCAAGACGTGTGGGGAAAGTGAGAGTTTCAGAATCAAAGTTGGATAGGACCAAGGTCTGGCACCAAGTCTCTTCCCCTTCCTGAATGCCATAGAAATTCTCACTGAGCAAGTGTCATTGATAATTATATTTGCAGAGGGAAGCAAACTAACCAGTGGGAATGATACACAGAAAACTGGGTTGTGAAGATAAGGTTAAGACCCAGTATACAACCTACCAGTTTAAGCCTAGGGAAGAGGACCGGAGTAAAGTTGCAAAACTATGGGCAAAGATGTGGACAAAGGTGACTGGTTTCAAGTGCTTCGGTCAGTGGTGTCAGAAGATGGACATAAGAAGGTGGAAGGTAAGCACCAAATTAGCTCAGGCTGGACTGACTGGAAGAAATGCAGAGTAATTATTGAGAGATAGAAGACTGCCACTGAAAGTAAAAGGAAGGAAGTAAGTCATAAGACGGTGAAATATGGGCAAAATCAAGGAAAAGGAATGTCAGAATACCAATGAGATGTGGATGCCGAGATGCAACTCTGGAGTTCCAAGTAAGGGAAAGATCAAGAACCATTATGGAAACATTGGAGAAAGTGAAATGGTATGGTCATCTGTTTCAGACAGAAAGAACATGGTGGGGAGACGCATTACATAGATCGCGCTGACAGGTAGATGAGGAATGAATAAGATCAGCTAGAATAATTCAGTTAAACATAAAAGGGCAAGGTAAAGCATGGCGATTGCCAGGCGATACAGAAGGGTGATCAAGCAGCATTGCACTGACCTGAAATAAACTGGCAAAATGTGAAAGAAGAATCTATTGATGAAGTAAGTAAACAGTTAATATCTTCCAGATTATATAGATTGCATAGAATCTAACCTCAGTGCAGAGACTCAAGCAAAGAGTTATTATAATATTGCTATGAAAACTGTATCCCAAACAAAGAAGCCATTTTCACGATAATTGCTGAAATTACAATCGGCTAATTTTAAAGGAACTAATTGTATTCATTCCTTGAATAGAACCATAAAGGTAAACCATTCAGTTCCTTGATCCGGCTCTAACACTCAATTTGATCATGCCTGATCACCTGTGTCATTTCTTCAGCACTGTCGCCACATCCCCTGGTGTTATCTGTATACACAATGTACTTCTCCTATCTCTAACCTGCTTAATGATTCAGTTACTACAGCCCTCTGGGGCAGGGCATTATGAAGAATCACCACCCTATAAATGCAGTTTATTTTTTCAACACTATCTCCATCTGATTTTTTTTAAAAATTCACTCATGTTTCATGGGCTTTGCTGGCTGGCCAGCATTTTTTGTCCATCCCTTGTTGCTCGAGAAGGTGATGGTGAGCTGCCTTCTTGAACAGCTGTAGTCCACATGCTGTAGGCAGACCCGCAATGCCCTCGGGGAGGGCATTTCAGGATTTTGACCCAGAGACAAAATGAAGGAATGACGATATCTATCCAAGTTAGGATGGCGAGTAGCTTGGAGGGGAACTTTCCGGAGGCCCATGTATCTGCTGTCCTTGTCCTTCTAGATGGAAGTGGTCACAGGTTTGTGACATTCTATCAAAGGACCTGGTGAATTTCTGCAGTGCATCTTGTAGATAGTACACACTGCTGCTACTGAGCGTCGGTGGTGGAGGGAGTGGATGTGGTGCCAATCAAGCAGACTGCTTTGTCCCGAATGGTGTCAAGCTTCTTCAGTGCTGTTGGAGCTGCACCCGTCGAGGCAAGCGGGAGTATTTCATCACACTCCTGACTTGTGCCTTCGAGGGTGGACAGGTTTTGGGAGTTAGGAAGCGAGTTACTCGACATGGTATTCCTAGCCTCTGACCTGTTCTTGCAGCCACTGTATTTTAAATGGCCTCCTTTTTATTCTGCGATAACATCATCCAGTTCTAGATTCACCAATCGGGGTGACATCCTAAGGACATCCACCATCCTATGGCCTATTAGAACACTGCAAATCGCAATTTGATTGGTCCTCAAAACCCTAGAGAATACAGGCCATTTTCCATCACCCTCTCCTCATGAGACGATCCCATCAACCCAGAGTTAATCTGGTTAACTTCTGTCTAAATTCCCTCGATGGCAAGTATATCCTCAGTTAGATAAGACGACCAAAACTGTACACAATACACCAAGTATGGTCTCAACAAGGCTCTATAAAACTGCAGCAAGACATCCTTACACCAGTACTCAGATCCCCATGTGATGAAGGCCAACATACCTCACTGTCTCTCTTATTGACTGTTTCACCTGAACGCTAGCTTTTAGTGACTCAAGCCAGGGACCACCCAGTTTCCTTTAGGCTCCCACACTTCCCAATCTATCATTTAAGAAATTTACCGTCATTCTGTTCTTTTAAAAGCAAAAGCAAGGAAAGCTTTTTGCCCAGACAGGATGTGTATCCAGAGATTGGAGTGACATGAAATGTATCAGGTGCAGGGGAGACTAAGGAAGTGTTATTTTCTAAATGAAACTGAACAGGGAGAATCCAATACAACCAGTTAGTAGTGCAGTTTCAGGCTCTCTTTGCTGGTCTGCTGAAATATGTAAATTGACACTGAACAGCAAATAAAGCTTTGCTGATTTCCCAGCCTTTCCAATGAGCATTCACATTGCGATAGTGCTCCAATTCTTGTGACTGCCTATACCAATTGCGTGGGGCTTGCATCCTATTCCTACAATTTTCCCAAACTATTCCAGTGTTTTGTAACATATTTCTGATGCTGTTTTATGGTTAAAATAAATTAGAATGATCAGCTTTTTACTAGGAAATCAGCAGGACTGTTTTTCTGGATTTGCATTGTTTTACACATTACAGCAAGTTAAAAACTCTTCAAGTTGGCTGCCAAACTGGCACATCTGTCATTACCTAAAGCTGATTCCTTCCTGGCTTTGGATTTCTGCATATGCAGTCGCACCCTGGCAACTGGACTGCATTCCAATTCCCAGGGTGCAGCACAACAAGAGTTTTATTTGGGTTTGCTGACAATAAACAGAACTCGAGGAGTGGGTTAAAGGGAATCAGGCTCAGGAGACAGAGAGAGACAGACAGACAGACAGAAAGTGACAAGTTGCTGATGCCATGCATAAGACGTGCTTATAGAAAAGTCTGATTCGGCTCACGTACGGGAAAAGCTGATAACCAGGACATCTGAACGACTTGGGGAAAATGATGAGAACGCTGGAGCATTTAGTGAAAACATGAAAATGTCCCAATTAGACCATGATATCTGTGCCCCCAACTAATGGTACTGCTTTTAATAAGAGCAGTGAGTGATCTCTGGTGTTCCTGGTGAATATTGATCCCACAAACAAAATCACAAAGACAGATTATCTGGTCATGATCACACTGCTGTTCTGTGGGACATTGCAAGGGATTAATTGGCTGCCACATTTCTTACATCACAATAGTTAATACATTTCAAAAATACTCCAATGGCTGAAGCAATTTTAATTGCCCAGTGATTGTGAAAAGCACTTTATAAATGCAGGGTTTTAAAAAAAAATTCAAGTTGCACTTTTACTTACAAAGTGTCATGTCCAGAAGGTATTAAGAGATTTTTTTAAAAAAAACTATATTCTCTTGTTTAAATATTTTAAAAATGCACACTTGCTAGACTTAAAACGGTTGCTGCCGATCACAATGTGCTTTCCAGAACTTTCCAGTGGACAAATGTTAACTCATCATCCTCGTGGAATGCCATACCCTTGCACCATGTAGACATTCTAGTCAAACCCAAACAATGGAGCTATAGCAAATGCACCTCCCCAACACGTATGGTTCAAAAGAAAATCACAAACTCGAAGCTAGAGATCAGGAACAAAAACAAAGTTGCTGGATAAGTTCAGGTCTGGCAGCAGGTCTGTGACAGAGAAAACAGAGTTAACGTTTCGGGTCCGGTGATCCTTCCTCAGAACTGGGGAATCTCAATAGCCTCAAACCTCCAATTTCTCTCAAACCCTTAATTCTATAAAGAATCTTATAATTCACCTGGAAGAGAACTATTCCCAGTCTACAAGAATTATATTGGAGCGCCTTCAACTACATCCACCAACATCCAAGCTCCTACGAAAAGGATTCTGTCAGAGCAGCCAACTGAAAAAACTCACTGAACATTGAATTACTGGACTCTAATGCACACAAATTAATACTAATATCTTTGATTTTAAGTAATTTGTAACTGTGACTTCTTCTCTTTCCTTTTTGTCCTCCTTTCTTAGTACTAAGGGAGAAAGGGTCTGGGGAGAAAGTAGTAACTGGGTACTTGATTGGATGATCAGTCATGATTATGCTGAATGAGGGTGGTGTGTGTATGAAATGAGCTGCCAGAGGAAGTAGTGGGAGCTGGTACATTACAACAGGCATCTGGATGGGTACATGAATAGGAAGGGTTTAGAGGGTTATGGGCCAAATACAGGCAGATGGGACTAGATTAATTTAGCATATCTGGTCGGCACAGTCTGTTTCTGTGCTTGCATCTCTATGACTGACCAGGTGCAAAAAAAATACAAAAATAACTTTTATGACCTATCAAGCCAAGTTTCACTCAGATCTGTTTTGGCCAGTATTACCATCAGCCGGGATCATAAGTGCCAACTTCATCACCAAAGTCCTCATAAAGGTGGTAAAGTTAGGAACATAAATGCCAGAGCTATCATTTACAATTGTCACACTGAGTCTCTAAATTAAACTTGTTATGTTCTGATCTGCTGATAAGTGAAGAAGTTTAATTTAGAGACACCATTAAAAGTTAGTACATAAAAGATACTTACTTTTTCTCTGTGCTGTTCGACACGGTCTAATCCCCAAAGCACAACCCACAGTCAGCAGTTTCATAACACAGTTGAAATACATGGAGTTGTGCAAAATGAACTGCAAAAAACAGACTCGTACAATTCCGCTTGGAAAGTGTATGCAAATCAGCACAGAGGAAACACCAAGCAGAGCAGTTGCTTCCGGTGTGTACCCTGTTACTGATTAATTCAATAATTATCACATACCACACTGCTAATACTGTGCTTCCCTTAAAACAGAAGCACCCTTCCCAAAAAATATATTCCAACACAGGCAAATTTAATTTACATCATTAACACAATCAAGCCTCAGTAAATTTTTAGTCATATGCTCTTAAAAAATCTAATGCATGCGTATCCCATAACATACTTAACTTTTATTGGAGGAGATTTTATTGTTTGCCCTTCCTGTAATATAAAGCATGTCCTTTATTCATTAATGGGATGAGGGCATCACTGACCTGGCAGTATTTATTGCCCATCCCTAATTGCCCAGAGGGCAGTTAAGAGTGAAAAAGAGTGAAAAAGAGTGAAAAAGAGTGAAAAAGAGTGAAAAAGAGTGAAAAAGAGTGAAAAAGAGTGAAAAAGAGTGAAA
>JAHRHZ010000034.1:7401321-7428481 GCA_024137785.1 Ginglymostoma cirratum | reverse complement strand
AGTGAAAAAGAGTGAAAAAGAGTGAAAAAGAGTGAAAAAGAGTGAAACCCATTGCTGTGGGTTCTGGAATCACATGCAGGCCAGGCCAGACCAGGTCAGGATGGCAGTTTCCTTCCCTAAACAGCATTAGTGAACCAGATGGACTTGCTGACAATTGACAATGGTTTCACTGTCACCATTAGACTCTTAATTCCAGATATTTATTGAATTCCACCATCTGCCATGGCGGGATTCGAACCTGGGTCCCCAGAACATTTTCTAGGTCCCTAGATTAACTGCCCAGCGATAATACCATCAAGCCATTGCCTCCCCATTCACTACTACATTGCAGATTTTACATTGACAGTGATGCAAGGAAAATTTAAACCCCTGTTGACTTTCACCCACAAAATAAGGATGCTACATGTGACTCTGCAACTGCAAACACACCTTTAAGATTCAGCCCCTGGTCTTTGGAACTAGTTTTACAAAAGCTAACTAATGATTAAATCATATCTATCCTACTTGATGCAACAGATTAGGAAACTCACCTCAGTAAGAAGGCCTTAGATTCAATCCCTACTCCAGGTACTTCAGCAAAACTTTAGGCCACTAGTTCAAAAGAAATATTGTTATTGGGCACCCCTGACAAAATAGTGAAAGGAGGGGTGGGGCTGGGGAAGGTAGATGGGACCATCCCACCTAACTGAGCCCCACCCCTCCTCTATTTATTTCAGAGCTCCCTCCCCCCTCCCTCATTTCTGAAGGGTCTTGACCCAAAACGTCAACTTTCTTGCTCCTCTGATGTTGGCTGGCCTGCTGTGCTCCTCCAGCTCCACACTGTTATCTCGGACTCCAGCATCTGCAGTTCTTACTATTTCTTGAGGAGTTTCATTTGGCAACTTTCACTTAGTTGTTAATGGAACATGAGCATTGCTAATTTGATGCCCACTTTTATTAATCCTAGAGAAGATGAGTGAGACATTACTTTGAATCACTGCAGTCCACATTCTTTAGGGCTGACTGAATTGGACACGCCTTTTGTCAAGTTGCATGTTATTATTTTATTCTTGTGACTTTTTTGTAGTTTTTTTATATAACTGAATGACTTGCTAAATAATTTCAGAGAGCAACTGAGAGTCAACCACATTGCTGTTGTTACAGAGTCATGTCACAGACAAGACCAAGGAAGAACAGCAGATTTCCTTCCCACAAAAGAATATGTGAAACAAGGCTTCTAATGACAATCTGGTAGATCCATGCTCACCATTACTGCAACTAACTGTTTGATTATTGATTTATTAAAAATTCTACCACCTGTCTTTGTGAGATTTAATCTCAGGTCCACAAATCATCAGCCCATTAACACTACTACCTACAAGAGGTCCATAGCCTTGAATGTTATGATACTTCAAGTACTCATCCAAGCACTTTTTAATAGACGTGAGGGTTTCTACCTCAACTACCTCCCCTGGCAAGATGTGGAGATGCCAGTGTCGGACTGGAGTGGTCAAGGTCAAAAAAAAAATCACATGGCACCAGGTTATAGCTTGCGTTTTCAAATAAACTTGTTGGACTATAGCCTGGTGTCATATGAATTTTGACCTCCAAGGCAGTGCATTTTGCTTTCAACATATCTCTACACGAGAAGGTTTTTCCTCAAATCCCTCTGAATCTCCCACTTTTCACATTAAAATTATGACCCTCTGCTAGTGAGCCTTCACCTTATCCCCACCCCTTATAATCTTACACACCTCTACCAGACAACCCCCCAACCTTCTCTTCTCCAAAGAAAACAACCCGCGCTTATCCAGCCTCTTAGCTGAAATTCTCCATTCGAGGCAACATCCTGATGAATTTCCTTTGCACCCACTCCAGTGCAATCACATCCTTCCTACAGGTGGGGACCAGAAATGCACACAGTACTCTAGCTATGGCCTACGGAAAGCTCTGTACAGCTCCAACATGACCTCCCTGCTCTTATAATATTCAACTACTAAAGGCAAGTATCCAGTATGTCTTCTTAACTATCCTATTAAGCTGATCTGCCACTTTCAGGGATTTGTGGACAAGCACCCAAAGATCACTCTGTTCCTCTGAGCCTCCTAATGTCCTGCTTCAGGAGATATATTTCAACATACAGAGTACCATGTGCTACCAATTAAGTTTCAGTCCAGAAATTGCAACTGTAATTAAATTAAATTATGACTAATTTATGAACAATCCTTCATTTCATTAAATCATCTCAGTTACAACTCCAACATTCCACCAATCAGCAAACAGTCAAGACTAACCACTCTCTCGAGTCAGAACTCGAGTCAGTGACAGGCAATAAACCCAGTAAGTTAATGATGCATCCATTAGTTTAGACATTGCCAAATAAAATTATAACTACAAAAATATGCATGCATACGTATACCATTGTGGTTTCTGCACAGAAATAAGCAAGTTACCTGATTGAGTTAATACACTTGATACCTTGAATGCTAATAAGACAGCACTGATGCAGAATCCTGTCCATGTCATAGGATTCAGTGGCACAAGTTAAGTGAAATTATATATTAACATCCCTAAAAATATATTGACCAAACAGGAAATGCTGGAAGCTCTTCCCTATTTTGGATTTAGTATCAAGTGCTGAAATTGTAACTACAAACAGATCTGATCACCTCACTCATGAGCTATATTTACTTTTACCTGGGAGAATCTCTTCCACAAATCCTGCACAAGTGCAAACATGGATAAGAATACAAAAACACAGGCAGATGCAATATATAGATTCTTTCTTTGATGTATTATTTAAAAGTTCTGAAAAATAAAGAAGTTCTATAACCTTAAAAAGCTGGGCAGCAATTTCTAAATAAACCAATTTTTTGTCTTTGGATTTTCACTGGTTAGGGAAGAACTTACTACCAATCTCTGAGCATCAGAAGTGGTGACGAGGTAGTGGACTAATATCAATGGATATGTAAAAGCTGCCCTCAGCAGATGGTGTCACCAAAGAATTGAATGGAGATGAGGGGGAGGAGAAAGCTAGGGATGAATTCTTGCAGAACTTCACGGATGACAAAGCAAGGAATGGAAGAGAGGCCATTGTTAGGGACATTTTGGCTAGATTTCAACAACATAAGATCAACAGGTTTTATAGCTCTGGCAAGGAACAGAACCCAAAACGTTAAAATGAAAGCAAAATACTGCAGATGCTGGAAATATAAAATAAAAACAAATGGTTGGAGAAACCCAGCAGGTTTGGCAGCATCTGTGGGGAGAGAAACAGTGAATGCTTCAAGTCCAATAGGACTCTTTTCCAGAAGTTCTAAATTGATTAATGTTTTTGACATGTCAAATGCTGAAAATCATGTACTTAATAACATTTATTTTTGTTTCCAGGATGCAGATTTGTCCCCCATTGTGAACTACTGGCCAAATGACTGCAAAAGACAAAGACAAATGCACCCCCTACATGCACATTGATTTAAAATACTATTTGAAGAACCATAAAATGAGGTCAGTTATACCAGCACTAACATTTTGAAAGAGCCATCCAATCAGTCCTGCTCTTTCCACATAGCACCGCATTTCTTTTCTATTTGCAGCTCCAACTGATGTTTGAATGTCATTCCTGAATTTGCTCTGTTACCCTTTCTGGTGTTGCACTCCGAATCAACAACTCACAACATAAATATGATTCCATTTCATTTATCTTCAAAAAACTTTTTCAAGGACATCAAGTTTGCACTTTAGTAGGAAGAATAGCAAGCCAAAATACTATTTAAATGGAGACCACAAAATTTTGCAGTGGAGAGAGATCTGGGTGACCTTCTGAAATACAAAACATTAACAAGCAGATACAGCAATAAATCAGGAGAGCAAATCAAATGTTGCCCATTGTTGCAAGCGGAGGGGGGGGGGCAGGGGGGAGTGGGTACAGAAGTACGGAAATGTTGATTAAACTGCACAGGAAACTGTGACATAGCATTTGAAATAGCACTGTCCACAGTTATGGTCTACTTTTTTTTTAAGATGGGACGTATTAGTATTGAAGGTAGTCAGAGCAGATTCATTGGGTTGGCTTTTGGAATGAAGAAGCTTTCTTAAGAGAACGGACTGAACAGGTTGGGCCTGTACTCATTGAAATTTACTCACCAGAAAAAGCAGTATACTATTTAAAAGTGAGACAGACTGGAGACCTCAGTGGTCGAGAGGCATGTGTCCTGGTACGTGAATCACAATATTATTATGCAGGTACAGCAGTAATTAGGAAGGTAAATGGAACAAAACACGAAAGTACTTCACTGTACTTGCACAGAGCATTGGTGAGATCATGTCTGGAGTACTGTGTTCAGCTCTGATCTCCTCATTTCATAAGTGCTTTCGAAGCAGCTCAGAGAGGGTTATCTCAACTCATTCACAGGATGAAGGACTTATAAAGAAAGATTGGACAGGATAAGCCTATGATCATTAGTTTAGTAGAATGAGAGATGATCTTGTTGCAACATTTTTAAGAGGCAAAACTTCTTTTTCAAAGGGTCATTAATGTGGAATTCTCTTCCTCAAAAGGTAGTGAGGCAGAGTCTTTAAATTTTTAAGGTCTTAGTGAAAATTTGTAGCTTGGGTTGTGGATGCTGTTGTTAGTTAGCTTGCCAAGCCACTTGTTCTGTGGTGTGCAGATGTTTCGTTACCCTTCTAGGCAACGTCAAACTGAAGCGTTAGTGTTCTGCTTCCTTCCGGATTTATACAATCCCCTGGTGTGATGGTCTTGTCGCTTCCGGTTCTGTTGTTTTACCAACTGTCTGTACACGTTTGTTAATGGAATCCCGTGTTGATTCCAAAGGCTTCCAAAAATTCCCTTGCATGTCTCGTGTTCACCTGTCCCAGTATGGTCACTTTGGCCCAGTCGAACCAATGGCCCTCATTGTCTGTGTGTATTGACATAAGTGAATATTGGTCGTGTCTTTTTACTGCCAACTGGTGTTCGTGTATCCTGGTTTTCAGATTCCTCCCTGTTTACCCAATGTAATGTTTATTGCACTCGCTGCATGGTATTCTGTATATCACGCTGGTCTTGTTTACTGTCAAAGTCTGAAGACCCCATAGTCTTTGATAACATTTAGCACAATGCTGATGTAGGTTTGTATGCAGCATGATCTTATGCAGGCTTAGGAGTCTGGTAGTCATTTCTACCCTACAAAAATATATCAGAAATGACTACCAGAGCTAATGAACAACTGCAGAGTCTTTATATTTATTCAAGCCTGAATTAGATAGTATTTTTTTTATAGACAAGGGAGTTAAGGGTTATGGGATGCAGACAAGAAAGTGAAGCAGAGACCACAATCAGATTACTGATCTTACTGAATGGACAATCAGTAATGATGGGCTAAATGGCATACTCCTGCTCTGAAGTTATATGAATGAGAGGTGATTTTATTGAAATTCTTGAGATTCTGACAGGGCATGACAGGATAGATGCTGAAAGCACATATCATGGGGGAATCCTGAGGGGCAGTTTCAGAAATAAGGAGTTAACGTTTAAGACAGTAATTATGAGGAATTTCTACTTTCAGTGGATTATACACATTTGGAACTGTCTACCTCACAAGGACTGAATATATCCAAAGCTGACATGCATGATTTTTGAAATGTTAGAGGGATGTCAAGTATTATAGAGGGAAAAGGGGAGATCAGGTCAACAAAGTTTAGTAATCCATTGAGGAACATACTTCTAACTCTTGTAGAAGAAAATTAACAGTACACGCTGGAAATTCAACCCGAAACATCAACTCTCCTGCTCGACCTGCTGTGATCCTCCAGCTCCACACTGTGTTGTCTCAATAAATGAGTATCTGTGGTGAGAGACTTAGCACCTCAGTAGAAACATGGCTCCTCTTCAGAAAAGCCAATGTTCTGAAGCAGGATGATAATCAAGCTTAAGACAGTAAATAAAACAAAATCTCAGAGCAGGTCTGGCAGCATCTAGGAACAAAGAGTTAACATTTCTAATTCTAATAGTTCAGAACTGGAACAGTCACACTGGACTCAAAATACTTACTCTGCTTCTCTCTGAGCAGATTGCCCGGGTTTGAGGCATTTTATGTTTTCATTTCAGATCCCCAGCATCTGCAATATCTGCTTGTAAGTTGTAATTCTTGGAATCAGTTAAGCGTGCGTGGATAAATTGATGATAACATGGTGTGTTCAAGTTACTGAGTGAGGCTGGTGAAGACTGGAGGGGCTTTAAGAAAAAAAGGAAGGTCCGGAGATACTAGAAACGTTGAGTCGCATATGACTTAGAATCACAGAATTCCTACGGTGTAGAAACAGGGATAACAGGAACTGCAGATGCTGGAGAATCCGAGATAACAAGGTGTAGAGCTGGATGAACACAGCAGGCCAAGCAGCATCATAGGAGCAGGAAAGCTTGACGTTTCGGGCCTAGACCCTTCATCAGAAAAGTTTTGTAACCCACACAGACAGTCGCCTGAGGATAGGATGGAACCTGGGGAGGATAGGATGGAACCTGGGTCCCTGGCGCTGTGAGACAGCAGTGCTAACCACTAAGCCACCTTCTCTTCCGAACAATGTGTAAAAGTAGTTTGCTTATGTTTAACTTTAAAAAATAGTGTGACGGCTTCTTAATAAAGAGGAAAACAGTGCAGGGAAATGTTTGCAACGTTGAATCATTCGATGGTCACACAGCTCTCGCACCGCCCCTGCTTCTGGGCAGTGCAGCAGCTGGGTGATTGATACACTGATTGACCAATACGAGGAGAGAGACCCGAGGCCCCGCCCAATGAGGCTCGCCCTCCCGGAACGGAACGTCCCACCGCCCCCGTGCAGACTTCAAGATGCACGTTCCAGTAAACCGTTGCCCATTTAACTTATTCACCCGCCCGCCTCTAAACACACTTTGTTTCAGCTCAATGAATTCCGGGAAGGTAAATATCACGGGGCACGCCCCCGGCTTCTACCTGGTCGTCCGATGAGATTTGAAATATGCCGTACCAGCATGTGAAGGTGGAACCGCTCATCACCCGCCGCGGCCCTGTCACGTCGCCGGTTCACAGTCTTTCCTCCTTCCCATCCCCAGTCACCACCCGCATCCGGGAAACTCGACACCAGCCGTCACTTCCGGTACTGCGCACAGCCCACCTTTCCATTTGATTTCCGGGTGGCTGCGCTTGCTAACAGCCGGGAGCATGTGCATTATGCTCTGGGAGTCATGGAGTGGGGGAGCGTCACCTTAGCAACTAAGAGATAGTAAGAACTGCCGATGAGTCAGGATTGGGGATGCTCAGGGAGGGCCCAGCCCTTGTGGCACGCTGGGCTTCAAAAGTTATTGTAGCACGTCTAGGTGGTTGGCACGCATTGCTGCTGGAGCTGCTGACCGTTTAAGCAACTTGGGTTTGGTGCCAGTCAGTTGGGCCATTTTGTTCTGGATGGTGGGGAACTTCTTGAGTGTTTCGGAGCTGCAGCTGTAAGAATGTGGATCAAGGCATCACTGTATAGGACATTCATAACAGATTTCTGAAGAAGGGTCCAGACCCGAAACGTCAGCTTTCCTGCTCCTCTGATGCTGCTTGGCCTGCTGTGTTCATCCAGCTCTACACTTTGTTATCTCAGATTCTCCAGCATCGGCAGTTCCTACTATCTCTAATGCAGAAAGGTTGTTTCCCCTTGTGGAAGAGTCTAGGACCAGATCACATAATTCCAAAATTTAAGACATCATCTCACCCATTGAAGACAGAAATGAGGAGAGGTTGTTGACTTGCTTGCCAAGCTGGCTTGTTCTTGTTCAAACGTTTCATCACCATGCTAGGTGACATCATCAGTGGAGCCTCCAATGAAGCGATGTTATTCTAATCCACTTAGAATTTATACTGTCCAGTCCATTATAGTGAGTAGTGTCATTTCCGGTTTTGATCAGTATGGGTTTGAGTATGGGGTCCAATTCTATGTGGTTGTTGATTGCATTATGGGTGGAGAACCGTGCCTCTAGGAATTCCCATGTGTGTCTATGTTTGACTTGGGCTACTATGGTTACGTTGTCCCAATTAAACTGATGGCCTTCATTGTCTGAGTGTACCAATATTAAGGAGAATTCGTCTTGCTGTTTTGCTGCTAGTTGATGTTCACGTATTCTGATGGCTAGTTTCCTTCCTGTCTGTCTGATGTAATGTTTGTGGCAGTCGTTGCATGGTATTTTGTAAACCATGCTGGTTCTGCATGTTGTGGGAATGGGGTCTTTAATCCTTGTAAGTGTTTGTCATAGAGTGGCTGTGGGCTTGTGGGCCACCATGATTCCTACTGGTCTTAAGAGTCTTGTTGTTAGTTCCAGTACTCTTGACGTAGGGCAGTGTGGCCAGTGTGTTGGGGTGTACGGTGTCCTCCTGTTGTTGCCTGTTTAGTAGGCATCTGCAGATGAAGTTGTGGGGATATCCGTTTATAGCAAGGATTTTGTGTAGGTGCTCTTCCTCTTTCCTGCGTAGTTTGAGTGTTGCAGTGTGTCCTGGCCCACTTAAGCAGGGTCCTAATGCAGCTTTGTTTGTGGCCGTTGGGATGGTTGCCATGGAAGTTGAGGATTTGGTCGGTGTGGGTTGCTTTTCTGTATTCTGAGGTTTGGAACTCCCCGTTGGTCATACGCAGTTGATTGTTGTTTTCTTCTTCCCTTGTGAGTTTAATCCCTGTGAATACGCTGTTGATGAAGTGGTGGGTCTCTTCTAATTTGTTGCATTGACACGCAACATTGACACGCACATGGGAATTCCTAGAGGCATGGTTCTCCACCCATAATGCAATCGACAACCACATAGAATTGGACCCCATATACAAACCCATACAGATCAAAACTGGAAATGACACTACTCACGGTAACAGACCAACCAGTATAAATTCCAAGCAGAGTAGAATAACATCACTTCATTGGAGGCTGCACTGATGGTGACACCTAGCATGGTAACGAATGTCTGAACGAGAACAAGCCAGCTCGGCAAGCAAGTCAACAACCTCACCCACAACCTGAGCTACAGATCTTTGCCAAAACTTTAGAAATGAGGAGAATTTATCCTCTCAGAGGTAGTAGAATCTGTGGAATTCCTGACTGCAGAGGGCTGTAAAAGCTGGGCTGTTAAGTATGTTCTGGGCAGAGACAGACTTTTTTTAATCAATAAGGGCATCAAGGGTTATGCGAAAAGGTAGAAAAATGGAGCTGAGGATTATCAGACTAGCCATGATCTCATTGAATGGCAGAGCAGACTCAATGGACTGAATGGTCCACTTCTACATCTTATGATCTTAAAAAGGGGTATATGCCTGGCCATATGGTTATAGGTTATGATTAAATATGATTCTGTTTCTGCTCTTGGCTCACAGCACCTTACAGATACCTAGTTTGAATTTCTATAACTGTCTGAAGTTTATCAAAATAGGATGAAGGGTGTCGCCGTAGTCTCCACAAGGACTCTGCAATGCTTCTACTGATATGTCCAGAAGCATTGTAGCTGGCAGATTGGTGAGAACAAGGTCAATTAAGTATAGCTTTTGACCAGTGTGGATGCAATAGGCGAAGGCCTTTTTCACTGCTGTAGATCTCTATGATTTGATTCTTGCTGATTCCTTCACCACCTGCCGCAGACCCAGTCTAGCAAGAATATCCTTTAGGACTCAACTGGCTCAGTCCATAGTCTTGCTGCCAAATCACCCTGATTACAAGACATTAAAGTTCTCCACCCTGAGTACATTCTACCACACTTGCCACCTCACTGCTTACTCCAATTTGTGTTCAGTATTGAGGAGTACTAATAAATCACCAGAAGGTTTCTTTGCCCATGTTTGGCCTGATTCCAGAGAACATCCTGAATGCAAAGTCAATGTTGAGGATTCCCAGGCCACTTCCTGCAAGACTGTGTACCATTTGGTCGCAATCTCCTCTAGGCCGAACTTGCCCATGTGATAGGAAATATCCAGGGATAGTGATGGTGTTGTTTGGGACCCTCTGTGTATATTATTGGTCTGAGAGTATCATTGGGTCATACTATTGCATCACCAATCGGTGAGACAACTTTCCCAATTTGGCTCAAGCCCCCAGATGCTAATAAGGAGGATTTTGTAAATTCAACAGGGCTAAGTTTGCTGTTGGCAATTCTGGTGTCTAGGTTGATGCTAGATGGTCTGTCCAGTTTCATTGCTTTCTTTAGGTGTTGTAAATTTTATTCCAACTGAGTGGCTTGCTAGAGGCCAGTTAAGGATCAAATCCATTCCTGGGAGCCTGGAGTGAAATTTGAATTCAATAAAGAATCTGGAATTAAAAGGCCTAACAATGACCACAGATCCATTGACGATTGTTGGAAAAACGTATCTGGTTCATTAATAGTCTTTAGGAAAGGAAACTACCATCCTTGTCTGGTCTGGCCTACGTGTGACTCCAGACGCACAGCATTATAGTTGACTCTTAACTCCCTGATGGGCAATAAATGCTGGCCTAGCCAATGAAACTCCCATCCTGTGAATGAATAAAAAGAAGTCATATGTGGGCAAGACCAGCTAAGGACGACAGATTCCCTTCCATAAGGGACATTAGTGAACCAGATGGGTCCGTCTGACAGATTTTATTGAGTTCAGATTTCATGATCTGCCATGGTGGGATTCAACTCCACATCCCCAAAACATTAGGCTGTGGCTCTGATTGCTAGTCAGTGACATCACCATCTCTCCACATAGAAATGTAGCAATGCCAGATGTGCCTTTCATTTCAGGAACACAATATCATTAGAAAGGATCGAGTAAACGTAAACTGAGAGCAGCTACTTGAAGGTTAAGTCTACATTTGGAAAGTGGGAGTTGTTTAAACGTGGTACAGTGAGAATTCAGGGCTAATATGCTCCCCTAAGAGTGAAGAGCAAGGGCAACAAGTCAAGGGAACACTGGATGTCAAGGGATATCAGGAGGTGGACAAAGAAAAAGAAGAAAGCGTATGTTCAATAGATTGTGTTACAATCTATTGTGGGAGGCCCTTCAAAAGTATAGTGAATGTAGGGGATGCTTAAAAAAGAGAAATTAGGATGGCAAAGAGAGGCCATGAAACATCTTTGGCAAAGGAGATTAAGGAAAACCCCAAGTCATTTTAGAAGGGTATTAAGAGCACGAGGATGACCATGGAAAGAGTGAGGCCTAGTAGAGACCAAAAGAGCAATCTACGTGCAGCAAGAAGATATGGATGAAGTCTTAAATATTTCTCTTCTGTATTCACAGAGAAAAAAGACACTATGCTGGAAATTTCGGTTGGGATAGGGAGGTTCTAGAACATGTTAACATTAATGAGGAGTAGGTATTGGTAGTCATAAAAGTGTATAAATCTCCAGGGCCTGATGAGATGTATCCCAGGCTGCTGAGATTGTGGTCCTGGCAAAGATATTGAATACTTTGCCAGCCACAGGTGAAGAGCCAGACGACTGGCACTTTTAAATGTTCAGTGGTTCCTTTGTTCAAGGAGGGCAGCAGAGATAGGCCAGGTAATTACAGACCAGTTTGACATCTGTGGTAGGGAAATTAATGGAAAAATCCTCAGGGACAGAATTAATCAAGGAAAGGCAGGGATTGATCAGAGAAATTCAGCGTAGATTTGTTAGAGGGAGATCCTGTCTGACCAACTGAGTTTTTTCAAAAGGTGACTGAATATGTTGGTGAGGGTAATGCAGTTGATGTAGTTTACATGGACTTCAGTAAGGCCTTTGACAAGTTTGCTCCAAAAGATAACAGCCCATCGGATCCAAGGCAAGTTGGCAAACTGGATATAAAGTTGGCTTGCAAATAGGAGGCAAGGGGTTGTTTTTGTAATTAGAAACCTGTGACTAGCAGTATACGACAGGATTGGTGCTGGGACCCTTGCTGTCTCTGCACATTAGCGACTTGATTGTGAATGTAGAAGGTGTAAGTCGTAAGTTTGCTGAAAAATTTTGCTGTTGTTGCTCGGGAAGCAGATGGTCTCAGGCTAGTCTATTATTGATCTACTGGTAAACTGGGCAGAGCAATGGCAGGTGGAATTTAATCCTGGTAAGTGTGAGCTGATGCACTTTGGGAGGTCTAAGGGAGGGATATATACAATGAATGGTAGGTCAATAAGGAGTAGTGAGGAACAAAGGGACCTTGATATACAAGTCGAAAGGTCTCGTTGAGTATAGGAGTTGGGAGATCATATTGCAGCTGTACAGGACATTGGTTAGGCCACTATTGGAATACTGTGTATAGTTCTGGTCTCCCTGCTATAGGAAGGATATTATGAAATTTGAAAGGGTTCAGAAAAGATTTACAAGGACGTTGGCAGGGTTGGAGGGGTTGAGCTATAGGGAGAGGCTGAATAGGCTGGGGCTATTTTCCCTGGAGCGTTGGAGGCTGAGGGCTGACCTTAGAGGTTTATAAAATCAGGAGAGGCATGGATAGGGTAAATAGACAAGGTCTTTTCCTAGGTGTGGCGGAGTCCAAAACTAGAGGGCATAGGTTTAGGTTAAGAGGGGAAAGATTTAAAAGGGATCTAAGGGGCAACGTTTTCATGCTGACGGTGGTGCGTATATGGAATGAGCTGCCAGAGGAAGTGGTGGAGGCCGGTACAATTATAACATTTAAAAGGCATCTGGATAGGTATATGCATGAATAGGAAGGGTTTAAAGGAATACGGGCCAAATGCTGACAAATGGGACTAGATTTATTTAGGATATCTGGTCTGCATGGACAGGTAGGACCGAAGGGTCTTTTTCCGTGCTGTGCATCTCCACAACTCTATGACTCTGATAATAGTTTCGCTCATTGTCAGCTTGCCTCAAGACAGATTCCTATCTTTGATTTTAACTTAGAAGTTTGAGACTCAATATAACCAGTCTGTCTCACTTAATACCCACATGTAAGGAAGTCAACAATCAAACACAAGAAAGAAGAAAATTAATCGAAGGTTTGTCTTGATGGATATTAATAAGTTGCATTAGGCCCAGTTTAAAAAAAAGGCAAATGAACTAATTCAAGTTTTTTTTATTACTGAAAGTGAAGCCAATTGTGAATTTTCTTTTCATTGGATGCTTGTTAATCCATTTGTGTAAGACCTTATACAATTACAACTGTGGTAAAATCCTTATTTCTTATTGCTTAATAGAAGCTCTAGCCTTTTCAAAAACCTCCTTTTGAATCTTTGGATAAGTTGGGTGATTTTTCAGCACCTGAAAATCAGAAAGATAAAACAATCAAAACCAAAAGACGCATAAGGTACAATATTAAACCCAAGAGATTCAAGCAAGACTCAGTAGGGTTCCCAATCATTGCACTTTAGACAGGAGTCCACTCAGATGGGTTAAAATTGTATCAGAGATAATAGGTACTGCAGATGCTGGAGAATCCGAGATAACAAGGTGTGGAGCTGGATGAACACAGCAGGCCAAGCAGCATCATAGCAGCTTCATCAGAAGGGTCTAGGCCCGAAACATCAAGCTTTCCTGCTCCTATGATGCTGCTTGGCCTGCTGTGTTCATCCAGCTCCACACCTTGTTATCTCCACTCAGATGGGTAATTAGTCTCCTAGATGCTGCTGAGGACTCAAGTTGCTTATGCAATAAGTGCTAGATGATTTTGGGGAAAGGCTGTCATACTGTTCGTGAAACATTGGAACAGCAGTGGATTATCTAGCTCCTCAAGCCTGTTCCACCATTCGATGTGATCATGGCTAACTCCACAAAATTGCATTTCCACCCCATTTCTGAATCCCTTTGTTTAACAAATATTGATCAATCTCATTTTAAACTTAATACTCAATCTAATATCATCTCTTCGGAAGAGAATTCCAAACTTCTACCAGCCTTTGTGTACTGTCTCCAACTTCACTCCTGAAAGAGTTGGCACTAATATTTATATTACTGATATACCAATAGTAATATGTCTCCCTAGTCCTAAAGCTCCAAGCCGTCAATCAGCTCCTCTCAATATATTGTAAACGTCGATCAATCATGCCGTAACTTTTTAATATTTGAAGGAAAATAACCTTAGCCTGTGAAATCTCTTAATCCTTAGAGTCCAGGTTTTTTCCAGTCAGAAAAGAAAATACAGCTACTTAGTAAATAAAATATTTTTATTTCAAATCTCCACATTATACAAACCTTATGACAAATGTCAATGGCATGCATGTACATTTTTGCTTTCAAGTAATTGAAAGCGAGTTTGTAACCTACACAGGGGAAAAAGAGAAATATAGAGTTAGGGAAATAATTGGAATTATCAAAAATATTCGGTCATCCTCTATTAAGAATTATAGCAGCAACTGAGATAACTGAGTGATACAGTAAATTGGTATCCCTTTCACCCTAAGTTCATTTCAATGTTTCCTTTCTTCAATTACCAGTAGGGTTCTGCTTAAATATGTACTGACAACCTAGATAACAAGCATGGGGCTGGATGAACACAGCAGGTCAGGCAGCATCATAGGAGCAGGAAAACTTGACATTTCGGGCCTAAACCCTTCATCAGAAATGGGGGAGGGGAAGAGGGTTCTGAAATAAATAGGGAGAGAGGGGGAGGCAGATAGAGGATGGATAGAGGAGAGGAGGCAGACAAGTCGAAGAGGCGGGGATGGAGCCAGTAAGGTGAGTGTAGGTGGGGGGTAGGGCGGAGATAGGTCAGTCCAGGGCGCACGGACCGGTCACGGGGGCGGGATGATGTTAGTAGATAGGAGATGGGGGTGTGGCTTGAGGTGAGAGGAAAAACAGGTTAGGGAGGTGGAGATGAGCTGGGCTGGTTTTGGGATGCAGTTGGGGGAGGGGAGATTTTGAAGCTTGTGAAATCCACATTGATACCATTGGGCTGCAGGGTTCCCAGGCTGAATATGATTTGCTGTTCCTGCAGCCTTCGGGTGGCATCACTGTGGCATTGCAGGAGGCCCGGGATGGACATGTCATCTGAGGAATGGGAGGGGCAGTTGAAATGGTTCGCGACTGGGAGGTGCAGTTGTTTGTTGCGAACTGAGCGCAGGTGTTCTGCAAAGCGGTCCCCAAGCCTCCGCTTGGTTTCCCCGATGTAGAGGAAGCCACATCGGGTACAGCGGATGCAGTATACCACATTGGCAGATGTGCAGGTGAACATCTGCCTGATGTGGAAAGTCTTCTTGGGGCCTGGGATTGGGGTGAGGGAGGAGGTGTGGGGGCAGGTGTAGCACTTCCTGCGATTACAAGGAAAAGTGCCGGGTGTGGTGGGGCTGGAGGGGAGTGTGGAGCGGACAAGGGAGTCACGGAGGGAGTGGTCCCTCCGGAAGGCAGATAAGGGTGGGGAGGGAAAAATGTCTTTGGTGGTGGGGTCTGATTGCAGATGGCAGAAGTGTCGGAGGATGATGCGTTGGATCCGGAAGTTGGTGGGGTGGTATGTGAGGACAAGGGGGATTCTTTTTTGGTTATTATTGCGGGGACGGGGCGCGAGGGATGTGTTCTGGGAAATGCGGGAGACACGGTCGACGGCGTTCTCGACCACTGTGGGGGGGGAAGTTGCATGCTGATGGCCTAAAGGCCCTCCGCTTCTTCCTGTCCTGCAGAACTGACCAAACCCCCTCCACCGACACCTTCATCCACTTAGCCGAACTCGTCCTCACCCTCAACAACTTTTCTTTCAATTCCTCCCACTTCCGACAGACAAAGGGGGTGGCCATGGGTACCCGCATGGGCCCAAGCTATGCCTGCCTCTTTGTAGGTTACGTGGAACAATCCCTCTTCCGTACCTACACTGGCCCTAAACCCCACCTCTTCCTCCGTTACATTGATGACTGCATCGGTGCCGCCTCGTGCTCCCACGAGGAGCTCGAACAGTTCATCCAATTCACCAACACCTTCCATCCCAACCTGAAGTTCACCTGGACCATCTCCAACACTTCTGTCTCCTTCCTGGACCTCTCTGTCTCCATCTCGGGCAACCACCTAGAAACCGACGTCCATTTCAAGCCCACTGACTCCCACAGCTACCTGGAATACACCACCTCCCACCCACCTTCCTGCAAAAATGCCATCCCCTATTCCCAATTCCTTCGCCTCCACTGCATCTGCTCCCAGGATGAGATATTCCACTCCCGTACATCTCAAATGTCCTCATTCTTCAAGGACCGCAACTTCCCCCCCCCACAGCCTGGGAACCCTGCAGCCCAATGGCATCAATGTGGATTTCACAAGCTTCAAAATCTCCCCTCCCCCAACCGCATCCCATAACCAGACCAGCTCGTCCCTGCCTCCCTAACCAGTTCTTCCTCTCACCTATCCCCTCCTCCCACCTCAAGCCACACTCCCATCTCCTATCTACTAACCTCATCCCGCCCCCTTGACCTGTCCGTCCTCCCTGGACTGACCTATCTCCTCCCTACCTCCCCACCTACACTCACCTTTACTGGCTCCATCCCCGCCTCTTTGACTTGTCTGCCTCCTCTCCACCTATCCTCTCCTCTATCCATCTTCTATCCGCCTCCCCCTCTCCCTATTTATTTCAGAACCATCTTCACCTCCCCCATTTCTGATGAAGGGTTTTGGCCCGAAACGTCAAGTTTTCCTGCTCCTATGATGCTGCTTGACCTGCTGTGTTCATCCAGCCCCATGCTGGTTATGTCGGATTCTCCAGCATCTGCAGTACCTTTTACCTCTAGTACTGACAACCTACTTACCTTCAGTACAAATCTGGCTGTAATTGGGTTAATGTAGTTGCTTATCACCAGAGACCAAAAGGATAGTGTGATGTGAGAAATGGGAATTGTCACACTGGTGCTGTGAAGGGTAATTACTTGCAACGTCATTGGAGCTGAGCAGAGGAGACTTTTCAAGCTTTATGGCAAGCTATTCTGCACCTGAGTGTTGACAACTGAACAAGCATACCCAAGCAGCCAACACCACAAGTCATAAAATAGAAGGTTAGAAAGAAAACATGAAGAACTGAAATTGACCTGCCCACGAAGGAAACAAGCTTCACCCTTTTCTTCAGTGCTGCAATTTTCCGCACGGCTTATGAACACTGCCATCAGGTCCAAGTGGAGATCAGAGCCCCGTAATGAGTAGGAAACAGCTACTGATCTTTGGCTGACCAATTAAGGATGGCGGGGAGGTCTGTCACAACTAGAGAAACAATTAGAGGCCTTCAAGTTTGACAAAGTTGAAGGACTGCTTTTCATTATTTGTACGAATGATTTAGATGGGAATATAGGAGGCATAGTTAGTAAGTTTGCAGGAGACACCAAAATTGGTAGTGTAGTCAACAGTGAAAAAGATTATCTAAAAGTACAACAGAACCTTGATCAACTGAGCCAGCGGGCCAAGGAATGGCTATAGGAGTTTAATTCAGATAAATGCGAGGTGTTACATTTTGGTAAGATAAACCAGGGTGCATATATGGAATGAACTGCCAGAGGCAGTAGCAGAGGCAGGTACAATTATAACATTTAAAAGACATTTGGACAAGTACACGAAAAGGAAAGCTTTAAAGGGATATGGGCCAAATCCAGGCAAAAGGCACTAGTTTAGTTTGGTTAACCAGGTTGACATGGATGAGTTGGAACAAAGGGTTTGTTTCCATGCAGTATGACTCTAAAGAAGGTGAATAGCCAAGGTCTTTTCCCCAGGACAGGGGAGTCCAAATCGAAAGGGAATAGGTTTAAGATGAGAGGGGAAACATTTATAAGGGACCGGAGGAGTAACATTTTCATACAAAGGGTGGTATGTATATTGAACGAGCTACCAGGGGAAGTAGTAGAGGCAGGTACAATTACAACATTTTAGAAGAAATTTGGACAAGTACATGGATAGGAAAGGTTTAGAGGGATTTGGGCCAATGGGATTAGTTTAGGAGACCTGGTGAGCATGGAGGAGTTGGGCTGAAGGTCCTGTTTCCATGTTGTATAACTCTATGACTAGGATTCCATGGCAGATTAACGAACAAGAGCATACACCAAACAGAGGTGCTATCTCTCCAACCCATTTCAAATTTAACATGAAAAAAGACCATTACAGCTGTGTGTGCACCCATACATACATGTGTGAGAAACAGAAGATGGGGTGCCACAGCCTCAACTATTTACAATCTATATAGATAGTCTGGATGAAGCTGCAAAATGAATTGTACAGTGTTATGTTGGAGATGTAAAGATAACTAGGAAAACAATATGTAAGGAGGACAGAGTCCCAGATGTTGGTATTCTTATTTATTCACTCATGGGATATACATGTCATTGGCTAGATCAGCATTTATTGTCCTGAGGACAGTAATGTTGCATGGGTCTGGAGTCACATACACTGGACCAGGTAAGGACAGCAGATTTCCTTCCCTAAAGGGCAGTGAACCAGATGGGGTTTTTACAACAACTGGCAGTGGTTATGTGGTCACCAGTAAACTAGCCTTTTATTGGAGGCACGTGTTTCACCAAATTCAAATTTCAGCCTTTGCTATAGCAAATTCAAAACACATGACCCCCAGAGTGTTAATCTGGGCTTCTGGATTACTAGTTTAGGGACATTACCACAATGCAATCACCTCCCTCTTAGGGTCAGGAAACTCCAGCCTTTCAAAACTTGAGACAGTCTCCAAACTTCATTCCCACCATATTTAAGTCTCTAAGAGATACAGTTGGAAAGGGGTTTGGATTTTGAAATGGGAATAGTGTCAGTGCAGAGGTTATTTGGTTAGGAGGTCCACCTCAGTTCTCTGATAACAATCAATCCTAAATTAATTTTTGTGCCCCTCCAATCATACAACATTACTCCTCATCTCTCCATATTCCCTAATATTCTCTATGCTGCTCCATGCTAACTCATGCAGCAAACACATACACCATCCATAGCCACTCACCCAGTATCCACAAATGCACAAACATTGGCAGCTGTATCTTTGTAATAGACATGAAAAGATAAACTTCAATTTAATACAGATATCACCCAGATACAGTTTGTACTGAAAAAAACATTCAAAAAAAAAACTATTCAAAGATTTTTAACAAAAACAGAAATTACTGGAAAAACTCTGCTGATCTGGTAGTATTGGTGGGAAGAAAGATTTAACATTTCAAATCCAGTGACCCTCAGAACACAAAGATTGTAAAAACAAACACTCATTCACCTACTACATTGAAAGACAAGTGAAATAACTAGAGGCTGGTATGCATAATCAAGTCACCCATTATTTACACATAGCAAATCCTTGATACTGATCCAGCTCCCTTAGAAGGAGCAGAGCCCCTGACACTCCTGTTTATATCTGCCAACCAGGGCTCCCTGATTGGACCAGGTTAACAGCCCCAAAGTGGTCATTATTGGTTCCCCCTGTTATTAGCACATCATCTGTGGAATGACCTGCCAGAGGAAGTGATGAATGCAGGTACAGTTACAATGTTTAAAAGATATTTGGATAAGTACATGAATAGGAAAGCTTTGGAGGGATATGGGCCAAACACAGGCAAGTGGGACTAGTTTAGTTTGGGAGCATGGTTGGTGTCAACTAGTTGGATGGAAAGGTCTGTTTCCATGTTGTATGATTCTATCTGATAAATGGGGACCTGGGTAGACTCTATAAAACCATCTCCATTGTCTGCTGAAAAATTACACAGGTGACAATACCCCAGATGGCAGTCTCATATATTGGTATAAACCCTGCTGGGTATTAGTTGTAGCATACTTCTAGGAATCCTCATCTAAACACAAACGCAAGTATGTATGGCTCATGTCCAGCTGTGTGAAGGACAGCCTCCCATCAGCTTTGCATATAAATCCTCTATGCGAGGGATTGGGTATTTTTCCAGCTATGAAAGCACTTTACTGTTTGTTCAAAATCTCTACAAATGTGAACCAACCCATCGGGCTTCACAATCAGTATGACCAGTGCTGCGCATTCCACAAACTGGACTGGTTTGATGATTTCATCACTTTCCAGCCTCCCTGATTTCTGCCTCTACTCTTGTCCGTAAGGCAAAAGGAACTGGGTGGGCCTTTCAGATTCACGGAATTTTTCCCTGGTCAACATGGAAGGTGGCCTTGACTCCTTCGATAGTCTCTAGACATTACTGAAAAACTTCCAAGTATTTCATTAGGACTTCACTCAGGCAGCCACTTTTTAAATTGAAAAATGTCAAGCCTATCTCGGTGAATTTTTCTCAACCAATTCCGCCCCATCAGGCTTGGGTCCAAGACTCATACTACAATCAGTAGTAACTGAATCAGCTGCTTCTCATCAGAGACTGGAACCAAAGTTGTACCCTTAATCTGTAAAGGTTCCCCACTATAGGTTTTCAGTCTAGCCGAGGTCTTGTGCAAACTTTGGTGTTGGAGTCAAGACCAAATTTATTTAAAGACTGGTTCTGCGAACACCGAAACAGTTGTGCCAATATCGACCTCCATTAGAACTGGATGACCATTTAACCAGATGGTCATTTTGATTGGTTCTGATTTGGATGTTGCTAAGCAATTTAACTATTCCAAACCAGTTGTGAGTGGATTTTCCACAGTGTACATTCCCTTGGATACAGGCCTATGAATTCTCATACTCAATTCAGGCCTAGTGGGACTCATGCTGTCTCAAGCGCACATACCAGCAGCAACTACAATGGCTGGCCAGCCCAGATCCTGAAGAAAATTTTAACTGTTTGGCCAAGGCTTGGCTTTGTTTTGGGGTTTTTGCAGTGAGCTGACCTAGAGTCCCTCTGTTCAGGATATGTCCTGAGTGAGGCTATGCAATTATCTTCACCCAAGTGGTGTTCCCCAAGCTCAGTTGGACTGGCGAGGGTGTCTGCTTCCATCGGAATACCCTGCAACTCATATGCTCCACTTGCCATATTTTGCACTGATAAAGCCAGTTGTACTGCCTGTTTGAAGTCTGGTTGGGCTTCAGCTAATAAGCACTTTTGCATGGTTACATCATTAATCCCACATACCAAACCATCTCTCAGCACCTTTTAAGGGTTAAACCAAAGTCACATGGCTCTGCCAGTTCTTAACCTAATCAAAAATCTTGATACAGATTCCCCCAATTCTCAAATTGCCAAGTAAACCTGATGGCATTTCAGAACTAGAAGAGGCTTGGGGTCATATTATTCATTAACTAAATTCATCAACTCTTGAAAGGTTTTAGTCTCTCATGCCTCAGGGAAAGTTCGGCTCCTAATAACCGAAAAATATCCAGGTCTACAAGCTGTCAGGAGAATTACTCGTTGCTTTTCCTCCACCCCAATGTCATTTGCCTGGAAAAGAAATAACACGTTCTTTCCACATACAGGTAATAGGCTCTGTAGGCCCAGACTTCAGTGATAGGATCAAACAAGTCAAGCTTATCAAATAATGGGATGATGCCAGAAATGCTTACCCAATTCAAATATGACTGTTGCAAGTTAATTTCTTCAGGAGCCTTACTTTTCTCTCCTTGCCACTGAAACAACTCGACAGAGGCTGGTATTCCGTCACTAAGTCACCCTTTATTTACACGTGGAGTGTCCTTGACACTGATCCAGCTCTCTGAGTGAACAGACCTCTGACACTCCTGTTTATATCTGTCAGCCTGGGCTCCCTGATTGGACCAGGTTAACAGCCCCAATCAGGGAACTCATATTCTGTGAGGTCCACCTGACTGACCTCGTTACTATCACCACGATAAGGCTTTATTAAATTCTTTAAACTGCCATCTACTGAGATAAGTGATTCTGGACCTTCCTAAAGTCAGCTAAGCATTCATAGTAACCCTAGTTATCACAGCAAATACTTGAAAATTTAGGCAATGGAGTATACTGAAACTGAAAAATAACCTTTTTTCCTAAGCTGTTTTCCATTTTAAAATAGGTTATATGGTCAGAGTGAGGAAGACATTAAACACTAAATATTATTAAGGCATAAATAGATACATTCTTGTTAGGCAAGGGAATCAAAAGCTATTTGGAGAATGTGGAATTTGAAACACAAGCGGATCAACCATGATTTTAATGAATGGGGGAGCAGGCTCTAGGGACTGAATGGTCAGTATTTGCATTACTTTTGTCTGACGTGTATTGGATCTGGAATCAAACTGTGTGAGTTCTGTGGCTCATTGTGTCTCTGTTGCTGCAGCTTGTGGATATTTGGAAGTTTCTGAGTGGGTTGTTGTCAGTTAACACTCCAAACACTGCAGCAATCAGAATGTCTCTAAACCTCTGAGAAATAGCCCACCTCAAATCTTGCAATTCGAGTGTCATGCTGGAGTCACACTAACGTAAGCAATAACCACTCTCCTTTTGCCTGTGAACCTATGACAGACCTGCTCAGAGGCCAAGGAAACTGGTGCTGGTTTCCAGTGTGAGAAGGTATTGGAAATGTTGATAGCCAAGGACAGGTGATGAGGTAAGCTCCTGCTCCAAGTTTCAAAAGGGATCTTCACATGCTGGGGTCCAACTCTCTGTGACACTTCATGAAGTGCTGGGCCTTGTACATCCTTTCTCAACCTTTCCCTGCAGCATCCTCTTAACGCCTCATCAAGTTGTAGAATGGGACAGCCAACTGTGCCTAGCTTTGCACCAACCTCCAGTAGTAACCAGCCAGACCAAAGGACACATGCATTTGCATCTCCATCTTCGACTGGCGTCAGGCCTTTCTTGGTAACAAAGTGCCCCTGGTGTCATATTTTGTTTAGAAAAGTTGGCACTTCTCCAGTTTGACTTTCAAGTTAAAAGACAACAAGTGGGCTAGGATAAAGTCTAGACTTGTAATGGTCTCCTCAAATGTCGAGTTGAAGATGGCTATGTCATCCAGATACACAATCAGGGACTTCAAATTAAGGTCACCAAAAGCTTTAGCCATCGCATACATGTAGGTGGCAGCACATTACATAATCCAAATGGCATCCTTGTGTATTCATGAAGTCCTCAGTCACTTTTCAACTGCCTCTGCCATGACTTGATGCTCATTCTGTGGAAATCCTGCCAACTACAGCAAACATGTGACATGAGGTTTGCATGCACGGATGGTTTAAACATCAAGTATCAGGGATTCTTTATTCCACTAGCATCAGGCCCATACAAACATGATGGGAAATTAAGGATAAACAAGAACGATATACACTATTTACACGGGAGAACAGTGTTTTTTTTTGGGGAGCTGAGGAATTGTTTTGTCTGTCTGCCCTCCCATCAGTCCTCTCTCCACCTAAGACACCATTTCATTTCCAGTGAGAGTCCATTTGACTGCTCCATCGCCAACTCCTGGTGCAAATCCAGCAAAACTGTTCAGCTGCCTTCCAAACTATGATTCTGTTGAAGACTTCTCAGATGAAATTTAGCTGCTGCGTTGGGTTAGTCAATGACTACATGTATTTATATATTCTTTTCCTGTTAAAGTTAGAACACACTCAAAGAATCAGAATAGATTTTCATTACTTCTCTGGAAAAACAGACAATATTTATTGTTTGTACAGCACAACGCAAAAACGTCACAAAGCAAAATTAAATCTTGTAGATGGCTGTACAAAGCAAAATGTTCCGTTACCTTGTTTAGTACCCTCCTTCACTGTTGCCACCTGCTGCTGGAGGTCCCTTTACACTTATCAACCCGTTTTGTTTTTACATAACTACTGATTCTATCCTCAATACCTGCTGATAATAATCCGCCTTAAAGACACCGCATCCAGCCACATTCTGAGGCAGAGAAGGGCTTGACAGGTTAAATGCTGAGAAGTTGTTTTCCTTTGTGGGACAGTCTAGGACCAGAGGCCATAATCACAAAGCAAGGGTTTGCCCAAATGACACAGAGATGAAGAGAAATTCCATCACTCAAAAATAGTCAGTCTGTGGTATTCATTACTATAGAGGGCTGTTGCGGTTGGCCCATTAAATATATTCAAAGCTGAGATAGACAGATGTTTAATCATTGAGGGAATCAAGGGTTATGGGATAATGTAGAAAAGTGAAGCTGAGGATCATCAGATCAGCCATGATCTCACTGAATTATGCAGCAGAATTCTTGGGCCAAATGGCCTTCTGCTCCTTTGTCTTTGGTCTGTGAGGATTGGTAATTTTTTGAATTCTTTACAGAAGAATAGTGGACTACATCATTGAATATATTCAAGGCAGAGTTATTGTGAATTTTGATTGCTCATGGAATCGAGGATTATGGATGGCAGGCAAGAAAGTGGAGTTGAGATCACAATATTGCAAAGCAGGCCCAAGTGGCCAAATGACCCATTGCTGCCCTTATTTGTGACATTTTTATATTCTTAGATGATTCTTGAGCCTGTTCCACAAAGAGTATGAGAGCTGACTTACTTGTTGTGCTGTGACATTCCTGCAACTTGAACTGATTGCAGTGCCAACAAGCCAGAAAAAAATCAAGATAAGCAGTCTGCAAAATTAGAATTCCAATTTCATTCATCAAATTTCATTGTTTAAATATCCGCAATGCACCCAGATCTGTTTTATCATGATGTTATCAATGCCCGCTGTCTCACATATTTAAAGTTGCCATTAGCAAAATAACTGTATCAACTTACCAATAGCAGCGTTTGCCTCATTGCTGTATTTCCAGGCCAATTTGTAGTTTGTAACTGCATCCATGTAAGACTGCTCCTTCTCCATGATAAACCCCAGGTATTCATATGCCTTACAACAAGACTGGACAGATAAAAAATAAAATGAGGGAATTTTGTTGACAGCTGTAGTTAAAGAAAGTAAAGAATTCTTATTCCAAGTGTGTATTGGTTACAGATTATCACACATTATATTGTGATGCCTAAGGCATAATGTGAGAGAGGCTGGATGAGCAAGAGGCTCTTTCTTTATCTTCTTTCAGATGTTTATAAATAAGAATAAGCAAGATACATTGAAAATAATGAATTAGATTAATTTTAAATCCAGCTCATTCATGGTCAAATCGAATTCAAATTGACAAAGCAAACCACATCTGCGCTAGGAATCTTAATTGCTTATAGTTGATTGACAGGCATATTTCTTGATTACAATAATATGGAAAATGAATGTTTTGTTTTGTGCATTATGTTGTATACAGGGTGTGCAGGAGGAAATGAATAAGGACAGATATGATAGGAAGCACAGAGAGGGCACTGATAGGAGCTGTGTAACCTGTTCATGTTCACTTTTGAAAAAGTAGAAAGACTTAGAGAAATTGTCACAAACTGTCAAAACATATTGGAGAGATGGTGTTGCAGCTAACATTACTGAACTAGGAATGCAGAGGCCCAGGGAACATGGGTTCAAATTCATGGCAGATGGCGGAATTTAATTAATAAAGTCTGGAGTATAAAACGGTTTAACATGTAAGAAATACCTTTGGTTTGTTTGTTGATAGAGTCAAATTCCAATGTTTGTTTGCTCCTTTTTATGTTACTGTACAGAACTGAACTGCCCTGGTGACTGTATGTATATAAACATTTTTATAGCTAAAATACAATTTTGAAATTAAAAAAAATGTCAGTCTGAGTAGTGGTGAACATGAAGCCACTATTATCAAATGTTGTGGAAACCATTATTAACATATTTTAGAGAAGGAAATCCACTATCCTCATGTGGTCTGGCTTCCTTAGGTACATCCTTACCTGTGTTACCCGGTTAACACAGACACTTAACTGCCCTGTGAAATAATTAAGCAAAGCATTCCATTCAAAGACAGTTAGGGATAGGCAAAAACTAGAAAATAAATTCCCTAGCTCATGATTGCTTTAGTGAAAGTCTTCGAACTTCACCTTAAGGGAAATGAGCTCTTGAGTAATTGTGCCACCTTCCAGCAGTATACGAAGATGCAGAACTTCTTGAAGCTGCACATAATGGTACTGCTGCATGTCACTATCATTTGTATTATTGGGTATAAGCACAGTCACCTGACCTAACTGTAAGTAACATTCGTGGCACTGTCCCAGTCATGGTCTTGTAAAATAAGCAGCACTTCTTTGATATTGTAAAGGATAGACTCTAATTATCGCCAACTAGTTCATCACTTTCCTGTTGGTCATACATTCTGCAGCAACTGATAGGATTTTGGATAGTTACACTGAATCATAGAATCCCTACAGTGTGGAAGCAGGCCATTCAGCTAATCTAACCCTTCAAAGGGCATCCCACCCAATCCCCATAACCCCACATTTACCATGGCCAACACCTAGCCTGCACACTACAAGCAATTTCAGCACAGCCAATCCACCTAACATGCACATCTTCAGACTGTGGGAGGAAGCCGGAGCACCCGGAGAAAAATCCACACAGACATGGGGAGAATACACAAACTCCACACAGTCACCCGAAGCTAGGATCAAACCCAGGTCCCTGCCACTGTGAGGCAGCAGTGCTAACCACTGAGCCGCAGTGCCACCATAGGTTTCACTTAGATTCAGCGGTCCCAGTTCGCAGCACACTTAAAAATGATGTGCTATAGATCAGCTTTGGATTAGAATCTGTGTGTTAGTGCCATCAAGGAAACAGGTTTACTAGGCTGCATATTTCTCAGATCACCTTTCTAGCTCTTAATGTTCAGTTGTGTAGAGCCTGTAGAGACTCCTTTTAGAGTACTGATGTCAGTTTAGGTCACTACTCCTCAGGAAGGAAGGATACATGAGGAATGCAAGATGCAATGTAGATTCACCAGAATAATTGATACCAGAGCTTGCAGGACTACACTGTGAGGACAGGCTGAATAAACTTGGAAGAAAAACTGAAGCTACTGGAGAAACCTAGCAGATCTGGCATCATCTGTACAGAGATAAACAAAAATTAACATTTCGAGTCCAGTATGACTCCTCTGGAACTGAAGAAAATGTTGACTTTGTTTTCTCTCTCCGCAGATGTTTCCACACCTCGTGAGTTTCACCAGCAATTTCACTTCAGACCTCCAGCTTTTATTGAATAAACTTGGCATACATTCCCTTGAACATAGAAGATTGAGGGATGATCTGATCAAGATTTTTAAAATGATAAAAGGATTTGATAGGTTCAATACAGAGAAACTATTTCTCTTATGAAGAATTTAAGATCCAGGGAATATACACTTACCCAAAAATTGGCTACTGGGACAACTAAAGCTTTTGACCAAGGTTGATATAGTTTGGTCAGGCTTCTGGTACCAAAGTATGTAGGACAAAGCAAGGAAGTAGAGCTTTGGCAGAGTTAAGCCACAATGTAATTAGAGATAGTAGGAACTGCAGATGCTGGAGAATCTGAGATAACAAGGTGTAGAGCTGG
>JAHRHZ010000034.1:7383211-7400921 GCA_024137785.1 Ginglymostoma cirratum | reverse complement strand
TGTTCATCCAGCTCTACATCTTGTTATCTCACAATGTAATTAAATGGTTTTGTGATGTGAATAGTTTATTTCTGTTTCTATGTTCGATTCTCCAGGTCTAAGTTCAAATTTTGAATTTGAATGCAGCAGTGTAGGAGTGTTTCACAGCTGCATTGTTTAAAACAAAAAAGTGTATTCAGATTGTCCTTGACAATATGGTACTGGCACACTTTCACTTCATTCAGCATTAACAGCTCACCTGGTTGTTCTGTATGCACCGTTTCAGCAACTCTGTTGCAAGGTCATATTTTCCTGCTTTGATGTAAATATCAGCCAGCAGGAGCCAGCTCTTCTCAAACTCCTCAGCATCCTTCAAATTCCAATTTATTTTTGTTATTCTTTTCAGCTGGTTTCTGGCTCGAGGAATCAGCTTTAGGACCATGCATGCTTGAGCTACAGCCAGGAGTGAAGGAACGTGGTCCTTCTGAAAAATAAATCATTTGAAAGAAACAATTTCATGAAGTTACATGGAATCACAGAATTTTTACAACATGGAAGGAAGGCCTTTGACCCATCATGTTCATACAGATCATCAAACATCCATCTATTCTCATCCTATTTTCCAGCACTTAGCCCAGAGCCTTGAATGCTCTTTAATGCTCTTTAACTACTTCTGAAATTTCTTGAGGATTCCCGAGTCTACGACCTTCCAGGCAGTGAGTTCCATAAACTGGGATTACCACTCCATCATAACCTCCTTGTAATACCTTGAATGGCACGTTATATTTCACATTATTTTTCAGTTATAATCAACAGAAAGAAACAAATTTTTGGTGTATGCTTGAATTGTTGAGATCTGTTATTAAGCGTAAGTATATCGCTGAGCACACGCTGCTTTTGACTTTAAGGTCTATCTGCCAAGTTACTCCAAATGTCGCAATTGGTAGATACAGAACCCAGAAGACATCTATTTGCATTAACTAAGCACATTTCCTTGACTATAGAAGATTAAGTGGCGATGTAACTGAGGAGTTTCAGATGATTCAAGATGTTGATAGGGTAAATTGAGATAAACTATTTCCTTTAGTGGGAAAGCCCAGAATGTTACAGCATGACTTCAAAACAAAAGCCAGACCATTCAGGGTGAGGTTAGGAAGTACTTCCTCACACAAAGTATAGCATAAATCAATACAGAGAGTTGTGAACACACCTGTCCATCGTGCAAGCCAATCTTCCATCCATTCCGCTTTGCAGAACACCTACGCTGAGTTCGCACTAAACAATTGCACCTCCCAGTCACGAACCATTTCAACTCCCCCTCCCATTCCTCAAACGACATGTCCATCCTGGGCCTCCTGCAGCACCACAATGATGCCACCCAAAGGCTGCAGGAACAGCAACTCATATTCCGCTGGGGAACCATGCAGTCCAATGGTATCAATGTGGACTTCACAAGCTTCAAAATCTCCCCTCCCCCAACCGCATCCCAAAACCAGACCAGCTCATTCCTGCCTCCTAAACCTGTCCTTCCTCCCACCTATCCCCTCCTCCCACCCCAAGCCCCACCCCCATCTCCTATCTACTAACATCATCCCGCCCCCTTGACCTGTCCGTCCTCCCTGGACTGACCTATCTCCTCCCTACCTCCCCACCTACACTCACCTTTACTGGCTCCATCCCCGCCTCTTTGACTTGTCTGTCTCCTCTCCACCTATCTTCTCCTCTATCCATCTTCTATCTGCCTCCGCCTCTCTCCCTATTTATTTCAGAACCCTCTTCCCCTCCCCCATTTCTGATGAAGGGTCTAGGCCCGAAACATCAAGCTTTCCTGCTCCTATGATGCAGCTTGGCCTGCTGTGTTCATCCAGCTCTGCACCTTGTTATCTTCCATCCATTGACTCTGTCTATACTTCTCACCGCCTGAGGAACACAGCCAACATCAACAAAGACCCCTCCCACCCCAGTTAGAATCGCTCCCACCCTCTTCTGTCAGGCAGTAGATACAAAAGCTTAAACACACATGCCAACAGATTCAAGAACAGTCTCTGCCCCACTGTTATTCAACTTCTGAATGAACCTCTTAAATTTTAAATTTAATGTTGATCTCACTCTTTGTGCACCTTCTCTGCAGCCGTAACATTGTATTCCTTGCTCTGTCCTATTACCCTAATGTACCTTGTACAGTATGATCAGCCTGTACTGTGCACAAAACAAAACTTCTCACTATGACTAGGTACATGTGACAATGATAAATCAAATTAAATCAAAAAACCCCATCCCACCATTAAACAGAACCATTTGGATATTGGGGAATAGAAGTCTTCAATTGCTAGCACTGTCTCTCATTAAAGGTACCATTAATGTAATCCTTTGTTTAAAAATTGACTACTGAATTGGTGACTTTTAAAATATATTCCATGGTAAAATCCAGTAATGTGTAATTACTACTTTCTGTTGGTTACTCGAAAGCGCTATGAACACAAGATCAAGTGAAGATGATTTGGCCTTTTGAGCCTGCTCTGCCATTAATATGATCATGGCCGATCTCAGGCTTCAACTCAAATGTTTTCCCTCTTTCCCCTATCCCTTGATTCCTGAGAGACCAAGAAATCAGTCTGCTCCACATTTAAATGTATTCAGTGATGAAGCATCCACAATACTACATGGTAAAGAATTCCAAAGCTTACACCCTTTAAGTGAAGCAATTCCAATCTCAGCCCCTTATCCTGAGACTGTGCTAAAATGACCACCATGGCCTTTTCTTCATTATCTCTGGCTGAGTTTAGTGATGCTATAACTGCAGGGGGGCACACTTCCTGAACATGCGACACAAAACCAGTGACCAAACAGCTCTGATTATTAATTGGAGCTGATCTGCAGAAAAGTTAAAACAGACACATGAAATTCGCTCTGAATTGGAGTGCCGTACTCGTCTCAGAAATAACAAAGCAAACATCAGTCAGAAGGTTCTGCTTTCAAAGTATTGCACAGACTGCAAACATTCACGTGTGCTCACACTCTATGACTTCCTGAATTAGAGTCTTGCAAAACAAAGCTTGACACTGTGGTATGAAGAGTGAGTGCTGTAAAGTGCTGCGATGTTTTGGCATTCCGTCATAACCGCAGCTCAAAGCGGCTGGAGATGGAAGCATCAGAAGAGAGGCCGTGAAGGGCTCTTGTGGTAGAGTGGTAGTATCCCTACCTCTGGACCAAGAGACTCAAGTTCAAGTCCCACCTGCTCGTAGGGTGTATAACAACATCCCTGAACAGGTTGATCACTTTTTTTAAAAAATGGCAGGCTGGTGAGGGTTAGAATTGCATCAGAGATAATAGGAATTGCAGATGCTAGAGAATCCGAGATAACAAGGTGTAGAGCTGGATGAACACAGCAGGCCAAGCAGCATCATAGGAGCAGGAAAGCTTGACGTTTCGGGCCTAGACCCTTCATCAGAAATGGGGGAGGGGAAGAGGATTCTGAAATAAATAGGGAGAGAGGGGGAGGCGGATAGAAGATGGATAGAGGAGAGGATAGGTGGAGAGGAGACAGACAAGTCAAAGAGGCGGGGATGGAGCCAGTAAAGGTGAGTGTAGGTGGGGAGGTAGGGAGGAGATAGGTCAGTCCAGGGAGGACGGACAGGTCAAGGGGGCGGGATGAGGTTAGTAGATAGGAGATGGGAGTGTGGCTTGAGGTGGGAGGAGGGGATAGGTGAGAGGAAGAACAGGTTAGGAAGGCAGGGACGAGCTGCTCTGGTTATGGGATGCGGTTGGGGGAGGGGAGATTTTGAAGCTTGTGAAATCCACATTGATACCACTGCGCTGCAGGGTTCCCAAACTGAATATGAGTTGCTGTTCCTGCAGCCTTCAGGTGGCATCATTGTGGCACTGCAGGAGGCCCAGGATGGACATGTCGTTTGAGGAATGGGAGGGGGAGTTAAAATGGTTCACGACTGGGAAGTGCAGTTGTTCATTACGAACCGAGCGTAGGTGTTCTGCAAAGCGGTCCCCAAGCCTCCGCTTGGTTTCCCCGATGTAGAGGAAGCCACAACGGGTACAGCGGATGCAGTACACCACATTAGCAGATGTGCAGGTGAACATCTGCTTGATGTGGAAAGTCTTCTTGGGGCCTGGGATTGGGGTGAGGGAGGAGGTGTGGGGGCAGGTGTAGCACTTCCTGCGGTTGCAGGGGAAAGTGCCGGGTGTGGTGGGGCTGAAGGGGAGTGTGGAGCGGTCAAAGGAGTCACGGACAGAGTGGTCCCTCCGGAAAGCAGATAAGGGTGGGGAGGGAAAAATGTCTTTGGTGGTGGGGTCAGATTGCAGATGGCGGAAGTGTGGGAGGATAATGTGTTAGATCCGGAGGTTGGTGGGATGCTACGTGAGGATGAGGGGGATTCTTTTTTGGTTATTATTGCGGGGACGGGGTGTGAGGGATGAGTTGCAGGAAATGCGGGAGATACGGTCGAGGGCGTTCTCGACCACTGGGGGGAGGCGGAGTTGTGGTCCTTGAAGAACGAGGACATCGGAGATGTACAGGAGTAGAATGCCTCATCCTGGGAGCAGATGCGGCGGAGGCGAAGGAATTGGGAATAGGGGATGGCATTTTTGCAGGAAGGTGGGTGGGAGGAGGTGTATTCTAGGTAGTCAGTGGGCTTGAAATGGATATCAGTTTCTAGGTGGTTACCCGAGATGGAGACAGAGAGGTCCAGGAAGGAGAGGGAAGTGTTAGAGATGGTCCAGGTGAACTTCAGGTTGGGGTGGAAGGTGTTGGTGAAGTGGATGAACTGTTCGAGCTCCTCATGGGAGAACGAGGCGGCGCCGATACAGTCATCAATGTAACGGAGGAAGAGGTGGGGTTTAGGGCCAGTAACCCACAAAGAGGCAGGCATAGCTTGGGCCCATGCGGGTACCCATGGCCACCCGCTTTGTCTGTAGGAAGTGGGAGGAATTGAAAGAGAAGTTGTTGAGGGTGAGGACGAGTTCGGCTAAGCGGATGAGGGTGTCAATGGAGGGGGACTGGTCAGGCCTGCGGGACAGGAAGAAGCGGAGGGCCTTTAGGCCATCTGCATGGGGAATGCAGGTGTATAGGGACTGGACATCCATAGTAAAAATGAGGTGTTGGGGACCGGGGAATTGGAAGTTCTGGAGGAGGTGGAGGGCATGGATGGTGTCACGGACGTAGGTAGGGAGTTCCTGGACCAAGGGGTGAAAATGGATTCTCGGTAGGTGGAGATGAGTTCGGTGGGGCAGGAGCAGGCGGAGACAATGGGTCGACCAGGACATTCAGGTTTGTGGATATTGGGAAGGAGATAGAGGCGGGCGGTGTGGGGTTGGGGAACAATGAGGTTGGAGGCTGTGGGTGAGAGGTCACTTGAGGTGATGAGGTTGTGGATGGTTTGGGAGATGATGGTTTGGTGCTCGGGGGTGGGGTCATGATCCAGGGGGCGGTAGGAGAAGGTGTCGGAGAGTTGGCGCCTGGCCTCAGCGATGTAGAGGTCAATGCGCCACACTACAACTGTGCCTTCCTTGTCCACAGGTTTTATGGTGAGGTTGGGATTGGAACGGAGGGAGCGGAGGGCTGCACGTTCTGCGGGGGAGAGGTTGGAGTGGGTGAGAGGGATGGAGAGGTTGAGGTGATTGATGTCTCGACGGCAGTTGGAGATGAAGAGGTCGATGGAGGGTAGGAGGCCTTGGGGTGGTGTCCAGGAAGAGGGCTTGTGTTGGAGGTGGGAGAAGGGGTCAGTAGAGGGAGGGTTAGGTTCACAGTTGAAGAAGTAAGCGCAGAGGCGGTGGAAAAACTGCTCAATGTCCAAGCATGAGCGGTATTCGTTGATATGTGGGTGGAGGGGGACAAAGGCGAGCCCTTTACTGAGGACTGACCGTTCGTCCTCGGTAAGGGGGAGGTCTGGGGGGATGTGAAGACTCGGCAGGGCTCAGTGTTGCTGTCTCCTCTGGAGCTGCTGGCTGTGGAGGTGGTGGGCAGAGTGATGTTGGCGTCAGCTGTGGGCAGAGTTGCATGGGCGGTGGTGGGTGGAGTTGCGTCGGCGTCGGCACTGGGTGGAGTTGCGTCAGCGTTGGCAATGGGCGGGGTTGCGTCAGCGTCCTTGGTGGGTGGAGTTTTATCAGCTGAGGCAGAGTTGTGTCGCCGGTGGGCGGAGTTGTACCCACGTCCGTGATGGATGGAGCGGCGTTGGCGGTGGGTGGAACGGGGTAGACGGCGGCAGCAGCAGTGACAGTACTGTCTGTGGTGTTGGTCTCGGAAATGGAGGTGATGGCTTCAGCAGCAGCGGCGTTTGCTGTCCCGGAAGTGGTGTACCCGGCGGTGGTGGATGTGACGTCATCTGTGGGTTGTCCGACAGTGGCTTCATGGCCAATGGCGGCGGGTACATTGTGGGGGAGGTCTTGGGTACAGCTGGGGATTTGGGAGGTAGGGGATGCCCATTTTGGGTGGTAGGCACCAGTAAGTTTACTGTACTTACAGTTTCTAGTGTCCAATAAAGCTGAGTAAAATTGTGAGTTCAGGTTGTGGATCCTACGAAGAATAAAAAACAGGAGAGGTCCTTTGCAGGTCTGGGAGAGGGAGGCTCTGAGCTGGGGTGGCTTGATTGTAGTGCCTGGAGATGCCGGCGCATTGCTGCGAATGTGTGTTTCAGGAGTCGCAGGGAGAAACGCTTCTAAAGGGTCTCAATGTTCTGAGTGAAGATATTGTCACGGTTGGGGCCACATTGGGAAGGCCTGAATGTGGACTGTAGTCCATTGGGGATGACCTGGTTCCGTAGGCAGGCACTAAGAAAGGTGATGTGGCTGTAGTACCTGGTTTGCTTCAGGACATGGTCAAGCAGTTTCAAGGCCGAAGAGATTATGAGAACGTTGCAGTGGGAGACAGATCCCCTGAGGTTTGTCCGGAGGGAGGAGGGTAACTTCTCCAGGGTAGGCATCCTTAGAAGAGGCTTTGCAGTGGGATTAAAACTGTATCAGAGATAATTGGAACTGCAGATGCTGGAGAATCCGAGATAACAAGGTGCAGAGCTGGATGAACACAGCAAGCCAAGCAACATCAGAGGAGCAGGAAAGCTTGACGTTTTGGGCCTAGACCCTTCATCAGAAATGGGGGAGGGGAAGTGGGTTCTGAAATAAATAGGGAGAGAGGGGGAGGCGGATAGAAGATGGATAGAGAAGAGGATAGGTGGAGAGGAGACAGACAAGTCAAAGAGGCAGGGATGGAGCCAGTAAAGGTGAGTGTAGGTGGGGAGGTAGGGAGGAGATAGGTCAGTCCAGGGAGGACGGACAGGTCAAGGGGGCGGGATGAGGTTAGTAGGTCGGAGATGGGGGTGGAGCTTGGGGTGGGAGGAGGGGATAGGTTGGGGAGGCAGGGACGAGCTGGGCTGGTTTTGGGATGCGGTTGTGGGAGGGGAGATTTTGAAGCTTGTGAAGTCCACATTGATACCCTTGGGCTGCAGGGCTCCCAAGCGGAATATGAGTTGCTGTTCCTGCAGCCGTCGGGTGGCATCATTGTGGCACTGCAGGAGGCCCAGGATGGACATGTCGTCTGAGGAATGGGAGGGGGAGTTGAAATGGTTCGCGACTGGGAGGTGCAGTTGTTTATTGCGAACCGAATGCAGGTGTTCTGCAAAGCGGTCCCCAAGCCTCCGCTTGGTTTCCCCGATGTACAGTGTGGGCTATAGGTCAACGGAAGAAAGGAAGCAGCTAATGAACGACATCAGCATTCCCACAAGAGCTGGCCCCGGTGGATGGGTGCACACGACTGATGTCGGCAATGGGAGGAAGCACGCATGCACTGACAGACTCAGCGCGAATTAAATTGTGCTTGTGCAACTGCTCCTGATCAGTCAGTGTCAGGAGTCGCAGTGTTGTAGTTGCTCCAATGCTCACCTTAACTGAAGCCATTTCTGTGAACACTTCGAGCGCCTTCTCCACTTTGGAACGATCATTTGTGGCCATCAGGCAGCTGTTCTGCAGCAATATCCGTTGCTCCTGTTCTTCTTGTGTTTGAGGATGATACTCTTTAAGTAATTTCTCTGCTGTCCTTACTGCAAGTTGGTCAGTCTCCCTCTTTTCGGTGGACTCTCCACTGTTCACGCGTTTTAATTTTAAGAAAGTAGGGAAAAACAGAACCATACTTTGAACAATTTTCATAAATTTCATAGATTCATACAGTGCTCGAAAGGCCCTTCAGCCCATCGAGTCTGCGTGTCAGTCTAACTTATTGCTCCTACATTTCCCTCTAAAGGATACATGTTGGACCTATAGTCTCCCCAGCTCCTTTTTGAATGCCCTCCATTACTCAACTGTAAACTTTACCCACAAGGAGCTGTTCCCAGTCTACTGTGGCCAGATCCTGCTTCATTTTAATAAAATCTGCCTTCCCCCAGTCCAAAGCTGTCTTTTGCAAGCTACCCTTTTCCTTGACCAGAACACATCTGAGCTGTACCATGCTGTGCCTAGATGTTAATTCTGGTGATACCGGGAAGCGACTAATGTATTTATATGACATTCCTATTGCAGCAGAAATGCTAGCTCAGTTAAAGGGTTAGTGTCTAAATTTAAAACTGCAGAAGTACAAATATTAATGTCTCTGGCCAATGTAAAGTGTTACATGGTAAAGGACAATTAGGGATGACTAATAAATGCTGGCTTTGCCAGTGCTGCCTTTATTGATCAAACCATTTTAAAAAGCTAGAAAAAGGTATAGATGGTTTCAAGATATGGTTTTCATCTCTCAGCCAGACTGGTAAAAAAGTTGCAGGTTCAATTTTTATCTGAGCTGAGTTTGTTGATCAAACCAGAGCAGTAGAGAGAGTGTTCTTTTGTAAGAAGACCAGCATTTACGATCTATCCCTAATTGCCCCTGAGAAGGTATCGATGCCTTCTTGAACCTCTCTAGTCCATACAGTGTAGTTAGGAAGGAAGTTCCAGAATTTTGTCCCAGCTATGTTAAACATATTGCAATATATTTCCACATCAGGAGAGTAGAGAGGAACTGGAAGTTTAAATATGGAATAAAAATCCAAAATGTATGGCAACTTGGTCAGCATCTGAAAGAAAGATTTGGTCAAAGATTGACCTGGGACTTTCTATTTACTCAAAGCCTTAACTTTTTTATCCTGTGTTTGATTAAAAGCTAAGTGTCTCATTAGAGACAACAGAGTTATATCAAACATCGAGCCAGATGATGAAATGTGATAGGGGGATGGCTTCACCAAACCTGAATTCTTCATCCAGGGTTTCAAACAGGTTGCTTCCTACAATCTCATTGTCAGGGTTAAGGCATATCTGGATCATGTTGTAAATAGAACTTTGTCCCCATTCGCTGTCCTTGCGTGCTTTGTTAAAGTGTTTCAGTGCTCCGTTTGGCTGCCCAGTATACCTGTCGACAGAAATACAATAACATATGGCAGTTCTCAAAGCCTCTTAAAATCAAACTTTCTTTTTTCCCATTACTTCTGTGAGCTCCTCTTTTGAAGGTTCAGGCTCACAGGAGAGTCTGGTTGCACAGCCACCTCTACACATTGGAACTTTGTCCCAGTGATCATTCTTAGTGAGCGTGAAGAACACTCACTAAGCTAATAAATTGTTAGTCCATTCAGCAAAATTCATAGTCCATCAGATCCTCATCTGACAAGGCCAGCTTATGTTGCACACCCACTGTTGCTTGAAGCAGTTTGATATGACTGATTGAGGTACAGAGTATAGTGGCTATGTTAAATAAAAACAGAGAGTGCTGGAGGAACTCAGCAGGTCTGGCAGCATCTGTAGAGGGAGAAACAGGATTATGTTTCAAGTCCAAAGACTCTTCTTTGGAACTTAAGGGTATTTTGAGATGTTGCCTGACTGGCTGAATTTCTCCAAACTTTCTGTTTTGATTTCAGCTCTCCAGCATCCGGAGTACTTCGCTTTTAGTATGTTGGTTATTTTACTGGGTTAATGACCCGGGAGCCCACTCTAATGATCTGGAGACATGAGTTCAAATCTCGCCATGGCAGCTGGATAATTTCTATTTAGTTAATGAAGTAAATTTGGAATTAAAAAATCTACTGTTTGACTAAACTCCTTAAGGAAAGGAAATCTGATGTCCTTAGCTCTGGTCTACATGTGACTCCACTCCCACAGCAATGTGGTTGATGCTTAGCTGCCCTCTGAAATGGTACAGCAAGCCATTCAATTGTATTCAAGAAGGTAGCTCACCAGCAGCTTCTCAAGGGAGATTAGGCATGGGCAATAATTGCTGGCTTTGCTGTTGGTTTCCATGCCGACTAGGGAGAAAGAAACAGATTAGATCTGAAGAAGAGTCATACCAGACTTGCAATGGTAACTTTCTTTCTCTCCTTTGATGCTGTGTTTTTCTAGCACTTTCTCTGTTTGTTTCTGATTTCCAGCATCACAGTATTTTGCTTCTATTTATAGAAGGGAAAAAAATTGGCTGCTTTGGCCACTTCTGAAGGCAGAAATAGTCACCCATACTGGTGTGGGAGTGCAGTCCTCTTAAAGATCAGGCAGGGTAAAAGGCTGTGGGTTTTCCACCAATCACGTTGACATTTTTTAGCTGATGTGATCAAGATCAGGAATTCTGATTGATTTTTCTTTTCCTTGGCCTGGGGCAGTAAAGTGAATGATACCTTCAGAGATAAAAGGTACTGCAGATGCTGGAGAATCCGAGATAACAAGCATGGGGCTGGATGAACACAGCAGGTCAAGCAGCATCATAGGAGCAGGAAAACTTGACGTTTCGTGGATTTCACAAGCTTCAAAATCTCCCCTCCACCAACCGCATCCCAAAACCAGCCCAGCTCATCTCCACCTCCCTAACCTGTTTTTCCTCTCACCCCAAGCCACACCCCCATCTCCTATCTACTAACATCATCCCGCCCCCTTGACCTGTCCGTCCTCCCTGGACTGACCTATCTCCTCCCTACCCCCCCACCTGCACTCACCTTTACTGGCTCCATCCCCGCCTCTTCGACTTGTCTGCCTCCTCTCCACCTATCCTCTCCTCTATCCATCCTCTATCCGCCTCCCCCTCTCTCCCTATTTATTTCAGAACCCTCTTCCCCTCCCCCATTTCTGATGAAGGGTTTAGGCCCGAAACGTCAAGTTTTCCTGCTCCTATGATGCTGCTTGACCTGCTGTGTTCATCCAGCCCCATGCTTGTTATCATGAATGATACCTTCCTTGCTTGTTCTTCTGCTTGAGATGAATTGTTTGGCTGTGTGGCTCACTCAGACTACAACACCCTTTTATCAGCAGTCAGGTAGAAGATTTCCAATGTCTTTGCCCTGTCCTCTAGAAAATCCTAGGAATTTGTGTTCCAACATAATAACAGGCGAATTTAGGTGAAGATCTGATTTTAATGCTGGTTCCCCATGCCCTTATAGATTGTGGATGGATGCTTTTTAAAGTGTTTGCACAACTTGGACACATCCAGACAATCAATTATCTGAATGCCTGACCCTGAACCCAGAAAATGTTTCAGAAGGCAACATCACTGTGATATGATGAGCAGGTAACAGCCAAGTGAAATTATCACTGGACTGTTAATCCAGCAATTTAGGTAATTGGGTCCTGGATGTGAACCTTGCCACAGCAGATGGTGGAATATGAATTCAATAAAAATCTGGAATTAAGAGTCTAATGATGACTATGAATCCATTGTCGATTGTCAGGAAAAAAACCCATCTGATTCACTAATGCCCTTTAGGGAAGGAAACTGCTGTCCTTACCTGGTCTGGCCTACATGTGACAGTGACACAGTGGTAATGTCCTACCCCTGGACCAGGAGGCCTGGGTTCAAGTCCCACCTGCTCAAGAGGTATGTAATAACATCTCTGGACAGGTTGATTAGAAAAATAGGTCTTTTTTTTAGAAAGTCCAGACCCTCAGCAACATGCTTGATTCTTAACTTCCCCCGGGCAATCAGCAATGGACAATACATGCTGGCCTAGCCAATGATGCCACATTGCGCGAATTAATTTTTTAAAAAATCTATCCCTATATCCCCCTGCTAGTGCCATACCCATAGCCAACCCATGATCAGGATGAATATAAGAATGAGCAGCGGGAGTTGGGAATTCAGCCCCTTGAGCCTGTTCTGCCATTTGATAGATCACATCTGATCTTATCTCAGCCTCAACTTCGCTTTCCTGCCACTCTTCATAATCCATTAAACTATTACGAATTAAAAATCTATCTTCTCCTCAAATTCACCATCTTCAGTTGCTTCATAAATAACCTTCCCTCTATCATAAGGTCAGAAGTGGGGATGTTTGCTGATGATTGCACAATGTTCCTGGGAGTATGATGTTATTGCTATCACTGAGTCTTGTTGAGGGAAGGGCATGATTGGCAACTAAATATCCCAGGATATAGATGCTTCAGGTGGGATTGAGAGGGAGGTAAAAGGGGTGAAGGAGTTGCACTACTGGTCAAAGAGGATATCACAGCTGTGCTGAAGGAGGGCACTATGGAGGACTCGAGCAGTGAGGCAATATGACCAGAGCTCAGAAATAGGAAGGGTGCGGTAACAATGTTGAGGCTGTACTACAGGCCTCCCAACAGCGAGCGTGAGATCGAGGTACAAATATGTAGACAGATTACGGAAAGGTGTAAGAGCAACAGGGTGGTGGCGATGGGAGATTTTAATTTTCCCAACATTGACTGGGATTCACTTAGTGTTAGAGGTTTAGATGGAGCAGAATTTGTAAGGAGCATCCAGGAGGGTTTTCTAGAGCAGTATGTAAATAGTCCAACTCGGGAAGGGGCCATACTGGACCCGGTGTTGGGGAATGAGCCCGGCCAGGTGGTTGAAGTTTCAGTAGGGGATTACTTTGGGAATAGTGATCACAATTCCGTAAGTTTTAGAATACTGATGGATCAAGACGAGAGTGGTCCTAAAGGAAGAGTGCTGAATTGGGGGAAGGCCAACTATAGCAAAATTCAGCAGGAGCTGGGGAATGTCGATTGGGAGCAGCTGTTTGAAGGTAAATACACATTTGTGGGAGGCTTTTAAAGAGAGGTTGATTAGAGTGCAGGACAGACATGTCCTTGTGAAAATGAGGGATAGAAAGGGCAAGATTAGGGAACAATGGATGACAGGTGAAATTGTGAGACTAGCAAAGAGGAAAAAGGAGGCATACATAAGGTCTAGGTGACTGAAAACATGCGAAGCTTTGCAAGAATATTGGGAAAGTAAGACCAATCTGAAACAAGGAATTAAGAGGGCTAAAAGGGATCATGAAATATCTTTAGCAAACAGGGTTAAGGAAAATCCCAAAGCCTTTTATTCATACATAAGGAGCAAGAGGGTAACTAGAGAAAGGGTTGGTCCACTCAAGGACAAAGGAGGGAAGTTATGCGAGGAGTCAGAGAAAATGAGTGAGATTCTTAATGAGTACTTTGCATCAGTATTCACCGAGGAGAGGGACGTGACGGATGTTGAGGTTAGAGATAGATGTTTGATTACTCTAGGTCAAGTCGGCATAAGGAGGGGGGAAGTGTTGGGTATTCTAAAAGGCATTAGGGTGGACAAGTCTCCAGGTTGAGATGGGATCTATCCCAGGTTACTGAGGGAAACAAGAGAGGAAATAGCTGGGGCCTTAGCAGATATCTTTGCAGCATCCTTGAGCACGGGTGAGGTCCCGGAGGACTGGAGAATTGCTAATGTTGTCTCCTTGTTGAAGAACGTTGGCAAGGATAATCCAGGTAATTATAGACCGGTGAGCCTGACGTCAGTGGTGGGGAAGCTGCTGGAGAAGATACTGAGGGATAGGATCTATTTCCATTTGGAAGAAAATGGGCTTATTAGTGATAGGCAGCATGGTTTTGTGCAGGGAAGGTCATGTCTTACCAACTTGATAGAATTCTTTGAGGAAGTGACAAAGTTGATAGATGAGGGAAGGGCTGTGGATGTCATATACATGGACTTCAGTAAGGCATTTGATAAGGTTCCCCATGGCAGGCTGATGGAGAAAGTGAAGTCACATGGGGTCCAGGGTGTACTAGCTAGATGGATAGAGAACTGGCTGGGCAACAGGAGACAGAGAGTTGTAGTGGAAGGGAGTTTCTCAAAATGGAGAATTGTGACCAGTGGTGTTCCACAGGAATCCGTGTTGGGACCACTGTTGTTTGTGATATACATAAATGATCTGGAGGAAGGTATAGATGGTCTGATTAGCAAGTTTTCAGATGACACTAAGATTGGTGGAGTAGCAGATAGTGAAGGGGACTGTCGGAGAATGCAGCAGAATATAGGTAGATTGGAGAGTTAGGTGGAGAAATGGCGGATGGAGTTCAATCCAGGCAAATGTGAGGTGATGCATTTTGGAAGATCCAATTCAAGAGCGAACTATACAGTAAATGGAAAAGCCCTGGGGAAAATTGATGCACAGAGAGATCTGGGTGTTCAGGTCCATTGTACCCTGAAGGTGGCAACGCAAGTCGATAGAGTGGTCAAGAAGACATACGGCATGCTTTCATTCATCGGACAGGGTATTGAGTACAAGAGTTGGCAGGTCATGTTGCAGTTGTATAGGACTTTGGTTCAACCACATTTGGAATACTGCGTATGGTTCTGGTCACCACATTAACAAAAGGATGTAGATGCTTTGGAGAGGGTGCAGTGGAGGTTCACCAGGATGTTGCCTGGTATGGAAGGCGCTAGCTATGAAGAGAGGTTGAGTAGATTAGGATTATTTACATTAGAAATAAATACATTAGAGGTTGATGGGGTACCCGATTGAGGTCTACAAAATCATGACAGGTATAGACATGGTGGATAGCAAGAAGCTTTTTCCCAGAGTGGGGTCTCAATTACTAGGGGTCACGATTTCGAGGTGAGAGCGGAAAAGTTTAAGGGAGATATGCATGGAAAGTTCTTTACACAGAGGGTGGTGAGTGCCTGGAACGTGTTGCCAGCGGAGGTGGTAGAGGTGGGCACGATAGTGTCATTTAAGATATATCTAGATAGATACATGAATGGGCAGGGAACAGAGGGATACAGATCCTTGGAAAATAGGCGACAGGTTTAGATAGAGGATCTGAATCGGCGCAGACTTGGAGGGCCGAAGGGCCTGTTCCTGTGCTGTAATTTTCTTTGTTCTTTGCTCAGCACCATTTGCGACTCCTCAGATACTGAAACAGTCCATGTTCAAATGCAACAAGATCTGGACAATATCCAGGGTTAGGCTGACAAGTAGCAAGTAACATTTTTGGCACACAAATGCCAGGCTATGACCATCATCAATAAGAGACAATCTAACCACTGCCCCATGAAATTCTATGGCATTACCATCACTGAATTCCTGTACTATCAACATCCTTGGGGGGCTATTATTGGCCAGAAACTCAACTGGACTCACCACAGAAACACAATGGCTACAAGAGCAGGTCAGAGTTTAGGAATACTGCGGCAAGCACTCACTTCCTGAATCCCCAAAGCCTGCGCATTATCCAGAAGGCACAGGGTCAGGAGTGTGATGGAATACGCCCCACTTGCCTGGATGGGTGCAACTCCAACAAGCTTGACATCATCCAGAAGAAGGCAGCCGGCTTGATTAGTACACATCCAAAAGATCCAGTCCCTTCACCACCAATGCTCAGTAGCATCAGTGTGTATTATCTACAAGATGCACTGCTGAACATAGAAACATGGAAGATAGGAGCAGGAAGAGGCCATTCAGCCCTTTGAGCCTGCTCTGTCATTCATCATGATCATAGCTGATCATCCAACTCAATAACCTAATTCTGCTTTCTCTCTATAACCTTTGATCCCATTTGCCCCAAGTGCTATATCCAGCTGCCTCTTGAATACATTTAATATTTTGGCGTCAACTACTTCCTGTGGTAATGAATTCCACATGCTCACCACTCTTTCGGTGAAGAAATTCTCCTCATCTCCATCCTAAATGGTCTACCCCAAATCCTCAGACAGTTACCCCTGGTTCTGGACACACCCACCATCAGGAACATCCTCCCTGCATCTACCCTGTCTAGTCCTATTAGAATTTTGCAAGTCTCTGCAAGATCCCCCTCGTTCATCTCTACTGCAATGAAAACAATCCTAAGTTAGTCGGTTTGTCCTTGTATGTCAGTCCCTCCATCCCCGGAATCAGCCTGGTAAACCTTCGCTGTACTGCAAGAGCCAAAGATGGTCAGACAGCACCTTCCAAACTCACAACCACTTCCAACCAGAACAAAGACAGCAGGTACATGGGAACACCACCACCTGCAAGATCCCCTCCAAGCCACTCACCATCCTGACCTAGAAATATATCACCATTCCTTCACTGTCGCCAGGTCAAAACCTGGAATCTCCTCCCTAAGGGCATTGTGGGTCAACCTACATCAGGTGGACTGCAGTTGTTCAACAAGACAGCTCACCACCACCTTCTCAAGGGCAGCTAGGGATGGACAAGAAATGTTGGCCAACCAGCGACGCCCACAGATGAACTTAGAATAGTCTCCGGTGTCTACTGCTCTTTTGAGCTGTGAACGCCACAGATTCATGACCCTTTGAGAGAAGTAGTTTCTCCTTGTTTCTGTTTTAAACCTGTTACCCAATATCCTAAAGCCATGACCTCTTGTTTTCGTTCCTGTATGACAGGTGTGATTGGGTCAGGGGCTTAGAGTAATGTATTAATTCTGTCCACATTTTCAAATTCCCAGATGAAAACATTAACCAGCCTTTCTCATGGAAAATGTGTGCTCCAAGAATTATACATGTAGTTACATTTATCGCAAGGTTCTGATACTAGGGGGCATTAGTATTTTGGAGTCATCCAGTATTAAAATCCCTGGGACTAAGAACTACCTTTAAAAACATGTAAGCCCTAATGAACAACACACGCCCTTCACAAGGCTAGGCCTTGTGGACCAAACTTCTGGGGCTTGGGGGCTTCAATAGCCACATGGCTGCAGTTTCTATGCCTTACTCTGGTTGGTTTTGGAGCAAACAGGCATGTTATCACTCTTTATTGTGTCTTCATTTACCAGAGATAGAGGCCTCTGCAGTAGTTGTACCCAGGCTCCACAATTGTCCTTGTTGATGTCCTTTCGGCTAAATCCAAAAACCCTGGAGCTCTATCAAGTTTGCCTGTTGTTCTGAGCAGCTTAATTAACTTGCTTAAGACCAGGAAGTTGTCTACCCAAAGTGAGGAAAAACAAAAACAGAGCATTAATTATTTAGTAGCAATGTTCTAAAGGAAATTCAAAACTGAAAAGCTGAAAAAAAATCTAAAAAGAAAAGAATCTCAGGGCTGTGGTGAAAGAATGGGTGGAGCAGGATTGGCCTCCACTGTGACGTATGATTCTGTGATACATGTGAGAACAATTAGCATGAGTTTACTTAATGATATCTGGGGCACAGAACTGGAGAATATTGACTACAGAAGGAATTCATGTGGCCTAACTGTCCACAATAATGATAAGTCCTAACTATTTCTGCCTTAAGTTAAACCTAAAACCTTCTTACAGGGGGATAGTTGGCATAGCTACTATTTCCGTACGCAGGCAACAATCATTCCATTGTTGAATAATACTTTGACTGAAAATAAATCTTTGAAATGACCATCCAAATCCCATGTACCTTTACCTTCTATCAGAGATAAAAGGTACTGCAGATGCTGGAGAATCCGAGATAACAAGGTGTGGGGCTGGATGAACACAGCAGGTCAAGCAGCATCATAGGAGCAGGAAAGCTTGATGTTTCGGGCCTAGACCCTTCATC
>JAHRHZ010000034.1:7337869-7382811 GCA_024137785.1 Ginglymostoma cirratum | reverse complement strand
TCTCTGTGTGTGTGTGTGTGTGTGTGTGTGTGTGTGTGTGTGTGTGTGTGTGTGTGTGTGTGTGTGTGTGTTGGGGGGAGTGGAGGGGTAGGGAACAGGACACCTCCTGTGTCTGAAAGTCATCAGTCATCAGCCAGACAGCTTGCCCAAATTGGTCCTCATCACTGTGTCTGGATGTTCCGTCAGCATACAAAGAACTTTTCAGATGAGGCTCATACTTCTAGATTCCGACAATGCAGTTCTCTACCTGAAAACAGGCCAAAACAAATTTCAATCCCTAATTTTTAGGAGTAGGGACTTGAGGTATTGGGACTATTTTCAATGAAGCAGTGAAAGTTTTATAGGATTTATTGTTTTTAGATAATAAAGAACATAGACAATAACTGAACAAGAATTGAATATATTTTTCTTTTGAGCAGGTATTGATGAGAGTAACAATCAAATCCAGATTGTCACTGAAAGTGTGGGTAAAATTATAGGTCATGAATAAAAGGGTCAACAGAAATATGGACACAAAATGGGATGAGAGATAGGAACCAGCGTAATGGTCAACAGATATTTTTCAAGTTGGGAGAAGGTTTGGGACACATCTTACAGCATCTGTGAAGGAAAAAACCAAATGTTTCGGGTCCGGTGACTCTTCCTCAGAACCTCAGGTCACTGGACCTGAAAAGTTTGATTGTTTTGCTGAGTTTTTCTAGCAACTTCTGTTTTTGTTTCTGATTTACAGCATCCGCAGCTCTTTCAGTTTTTATTGGGACATATCTTTCCTGATACATATTAATGGTCTGGATCTTGGTGTGCAGGGGACAATTTCCAAGTTTCCAGATGACACAAAACTTGCAGGAATTATAAACTGTGAGGAGGAAAATGTAGAACTCCAGAAAGACATTGGTGGAGTGGGCAGACAGGTGGCAGATGAGTTTCAAATGCAGTGAAGTGTAAGGTGATATATTTTAGAAGGAAGAAAATTGGAAGAAATGTGAACTGGGGGTACAATTTAAGGGGTTGCAGGTGCAAAGGACCTTTGTGTATATCTGGATAGATCATTGAAAATGGCAGGGCAGGTAGAGAGAGCAGTAAGTAAAGCACGCAGTATCATCAGCATTATTAGTAGGGACATAAAGTATTTGAGCAAGGAGGTGATGTTGAACTTGTGCAAAACACGTTTTAGACTTCAGTTGGATTATTGTGCACAGTTCTAGGCACCCCATTATATGAGGATGTAAGCACTTTGGAGAGAGTGCAGAAGTGCATGAATATTTCATGTTAGTATTCACTGCGGACAAGGGCATGAAAGCTAGGGTGCTTGGGGAAGTAAATAGTGATGTCTTGGAAAGAGTTTATAATGCAGAAGAGAATGTGCTGGATGTCTTAAAACACATAAAGATGGATAAATCCCTGGCACCTGATCAGGTGTTTCCCAGACCTTTGTGGGAGGTTGGCTAATAGGGTGCCATTATTTAAGAAAGGCTGTAAGGAAAAGTCAGGGAACTATAAGCTGGTGAGCCCTATGTCAGTGGTGGTTACATTGTTGGAGGAGATTCTGAGGGATAGGATTTAGATGCATTTGAAAAGGCAAGGACTGATTCAGGATAGTCAGCATGGTTTTTGTGCGTCAGAAATTGTGTCTCATTAACTTGATCGAGTTTATTAAGGAGGTGACAAAGAAGATTGATGGAGACAGAGTGGTAGACATTGTCTATATGGACTTGAGTAAAGCATTTGACAAGGTTTTGTGTGGTAAACTAGTTAGTAAGGTTCAACCACTTGGGATCCGGGGAGATCTAGTCATGTGGATACAAAATTGAAATGAAGGTAGTTGACAAAGGGTGGTGGTAGATGGTTGCTTTACAGACTGGAGGCCTGTGACCAGCAATGGGCTACAAGGATTGGTTCTAGGTTCACTGTTTCTTGCCATTTATATCAATGATTTAGATGTGAATGTAAGAGGTATAGTTAGTAAATTTGCAGATGACACTAAAATAGATGGTGTAGTGGACAGGAGAAAAGATTATCTCAGAATACAATGGGATCTTGATCAGATGGGCCGAGGAGTGGCAGGTGGAGTTTAATTTAGGTAAATGTAAGGTGTGCGCTCAAAATAAATTTATTGCATTTGCTCAAACCGGTTGTGTCAAGGTTATAATCTGCACTACGGGATGCATAACGACATTATCGTCACATGTGGGAATTGTATTTTACAAAAGCTTGAGCAAAAGTTTTTCATAGCAAAATCACAAAAAAACTGGTGAAAACTGAATTTACAATTCGTTGACAAGACTGCTATCAATGATCAGGCTCCAGGAAAAATATATAATTGGAACATAAAGCTAATAGTTACCTGGTGATCTCTGCAACAGTTGTTGGTAATAAAATATAGCATGTTCATACTCCTGCTTCTTAAACATGAGATCTGCCATCATCTATGAACAGGAAAAGAATGACAAAGGTACCAATATTGAAATCCAACAATGTCTTTGCCCTTCTCCCCCGTCCCCAATCTCCCAATCCCTACTGATATCCTCATCAACATTAATACTTCAGTTTCTCCCCAGCTAATATTTTTCTTTCACCAATATCTCACCAATCAAAATCTTCCATTTCATCCTCCAATTTCCTTCCACAAATTTCTGAACCAGAGGTAAATATGATTGTATTGTTTATTCAGTGGATGGGCAAGATATTGATGAGGAAGTATATTTGTGGGAGAGGGGCAGATTGGAAGCAGGCAGCATCAGTAAAGGGTAGATATTGGGGGAAGATGGTGGAAGATTTTTGACGTGGGGACGTCCCACATTGAAAAAAAAATAACAGTAGTATGTTATTGGGGAGGAGGGGTGGTGTTTGCATGGGAGGAGAAGGATGGTAGGGAAGGAAGGTTCCAATGGCTAGAAATCAACTAAATAAGAAATAAGAAAACCATCTTGGCAAATAAACCATCTTGGGTTTCTTCCAGATGCTCCAGTTTCCTCTCAGAGTCCAAAGATGTGCAGGTTAGGTGGGTTGGCCATGTTAAATTGCCCAGACTGTCCAAGGACTAAGTGGGTTAGCTATGGGAAATGCAGGGTTACAGGAATAGAGTCAGGGTGTGGATCTGGGTGTGATTCTCTTCAGCGGGTCTGTGTGGACTCAATGGGCCGAATGGCCTACTTACATACTGTAGGGATTCTATGATTCTATTCTATAAAGGAGGAGCTGAAGGATCTGTAAATGCACATACCATGTTAACATCATTGTTGTTTTGTACATTCTTCAGTAGCTTGATACACAGATGCTCACACATATCACTGTCTCCTTTGGCCAGGTATAACTGGGCAAGCTCTATCATCAGCTAGGAGAACAAACATGAAAAGAATTGTTATAAAAACTGAGGGAAATCTGTTCCCAAAGGATCACAGGGATTGACACAATTGCATAGGAATCCTACAGCTCAGAAAGATGTCCTTTGGCCTATCTGAACCATGCTGACGTTCACGTCCCACAAAAGCAACCTCAAGCCATATTCTATTTAGCCTATTTGCATTCTGTCCCTTGCTATATCATGCACTTAACCAACTTCCTCTGAAAAGGTATCAATGCTATTTCAACTGCTTCATTTTTTTAATTCATTCACAGGATGAGGGCATCGCTGGCTAGGCCAGCATTTATTGCCCATCTTTAGCTACCCATTGTGCAGTTAAGAGTCAACCACATTGCTGTGGGTCTGTAGTCACATGTGGGCCAGACCGGGTAAGGATGGCAGTTTCCTTCCCTAAAGGGCATTAGTGAACCAGGTGGGTTTTTCCCAACAATTGACACTGCATGGCGCTCATTAGACTCTTTTTCCCAGATTTTTATTCAAATTCCACCGTCTGCTGTGGCAGGATTTGAACCTGGGTCCCCAGAACATTACCTGTGTCTCTGGATTATTGGTCCAGCAATAATATCACTAGGCAATTGCCTACCCTTATTGTGCTGCATCTGAAAACATTCTAAATTTGTTGGTCTGGATAAATTCTTATTTTTAAAAAATTTTTCTGGGGTGTGGGTGTCATTAGCAAAGCCAGCATTTATTGTTCATCCCTAATTGCCCTTGAGAATGTAGTAAGTGCATCGGGTACAGGTACTACCAGAGTGTTGCCAGGAAATAAGTTCCAGGAATGTGATCCAGCATCAGTGAAGGAATAGTGATAAATTTCCATGTCAGGATGGTGTGTGAGCCTTGGTAAGTTGCTGCAATGCCTCTTGTAGATGGTACCCTCTGCTGCCAACGTATGACAGTGGGTGAAGGAAGTTCATATTGAAGGTACAAAAACAGATACAAATACAAAAACATGACAGTGAAGAAGGTTACTTCAGTATACAACGGGATCTTGGTCAGTTGGGCCAATGCGACCAGGAGTGGCAGATGGAGTTTAATTTAGATAAATGTGAGGTGCTGCATTTTGGAAAGGTAAATCAGGGCAGGACATATACACTTAATGGTAAGGTCCTGGGGAGTGTAGCTGAACAAAGAGACCTTGGAGTGCAGCTTCATACTTCCTTGAAAGTAGAGTCACAAGTTGACAGAAAAGTGAAGAAGGCGTTTGATATGCTTGCCTTTATTGGTCAGTGCATTGAGTATAGGAGTTGGGAGGTCACATTGCGGCTGTACAGGACATTTCTTAGGCCACTTTTGGATTACTGTATTAAATTCTTGTCTCCCAGAGGGAAACATTCTGCGTTGTTGTGTATCTTGAAGACCATCATGGACGATATTCACCTGAAGATCGGAGGCTGAATGTGCTTGACCACTGAAGTGTTCCCCGACTGGGAGAGAGCACTTACGCCTGGCGATAATTGCACAGTGTCTATTCATCCATTGTCAGTGCGTCTGCATGGTCTTGCCGATACTCCATGCCATGGGACATCTGCAGCTTATGAGGTAGACAGTGTTGGCTGAGCCACATGAGTACCTACCGTGTACATGGTGGGTCGTGTTCCCACATGTGATGGTAGTGTCCATGTCGATGATCTGACATGTCTTGCAGAGGTTGCCATGGCAGGGTTACATGGTGTTGTAGTAGCTGTTCTCCTAAAGGCTGGGTAGTTTGATGTGAACAATGGTCTGTTTGAGATTAGGTGGTTGAAAGGCAAAAAGTGGAGGCGTAGGTATTGCCCTGGCGAGATGTTTGTTGTCATCAATGACACGACCAATTGAATATCCTTCGTCATCCAGTACTTCCCCGGAGCAGAGAAACTACGCCATGTTCTTTGCAATCTTCAACATGTCATCAATAGCAAAGATCTTTGGGTAAGCCTCCTCCAAGGCAGCCTTCGAGATACACAACAACGCAGAATCGCCGAGCAGAAACTGATAGCCAAGTTCCATATTCATGAAGACAGCCTCAACTGCGATCTTGGGTTTGTGTCCTGCTAGATAGAACACGAACATAGAACGTAGAACAGTACAGCACAGTACAGACCCTTTGGCCCACAATGTTGTGCTGACCTATTATCCTACCCTAAGATCAAATTAACCTGAATACCCTTCATTTTACTATCATCCATGTGCCTAGCCAAGAGTCAATTAAATGTCCCTAATGTATCTGACTCTACTACCACTGTTGGCAGTGCTTGCCACGTACCCACCACTCGCTGTGTAAAGAACCTACCTCTGACATCTCCCCTATACCTTCCTCCAATCACCTTAAAATTATGCCCCCTCATGACAGCCATTTCTGTCCTGGGAAAAAGTCACTGGCTATGCACTCTATCTATGCCTCTCATCTCATGTAACCCCACCATACTGTTCTGTGTAAAATCTTCCTCACTGTTCTGTTTTGACACCATCACCTTGATAACTTATTATGATCTTTCTACCTTTATTAGTTTGTACAGTTTTGGATTACTTGTTACTTTGGTTAGACTCTCATCATGCGATTCTTATACCTATTGTGTTATTCCAGCCATGGTTGGTTTGTCTCTAACACCATCCCATTTTTGATCTTTTGTAATTATCTCTTTACCTTAATTGATCAGGTTATAGGTCATCCCTCACTTGTTATTCAGCTGTTGACACTTTACTCACACTGATTGACACTTTTGATAATCTGCAAAGATTTGTTCTTTAGCCTGTCGACACTCCGCACACACCATTTGTATTATCTTTTGACACTCTTAATTACCTGGAATTAGCTTGCAATGATCTCTCTGCCTATAAATTCTGGACGTGTGCACTTCCCACCTGACAAAGGAGCAGCACTCTAAAAGCTTGTGATTTCAAATAAACATGTTGGACTATAACATGACATCGTGTAACTTCTGACTTTAGTCACAGGATGTGAGCATCAGTAGACCAGCATTTATTTCTCATCCCTTTTGCCCAGAGGGCAGTCAAGATTCAACCACATCACTGTGTGTCTGGAGTCACATGTCGGAGTCACCAGACCACGTGATGATGGCAGATTTCCTTCCCTAAAGGACATTGGTGAACCAGATGGTTTTTCCCCCTGACAACTGTAATGGTTTCATGGTCTTCATTAAAGTCTTAATTCCAGATTATTACTGAATTCCAAGTCCCATATCTGCCTTTTCAGGATTCAAACCCAGGTCCCCAAAACATTACCTGGGTCTCTGGATTAATAGTCTAGTGATAATGCCACGAGGCAGTCAACTCTCCCAACTGAGACACGTCTGTACTTGTAAGTATGTAAAGAATACTCTTTTTATTCACCTTTGGGTCATTTTCGACAAAGCCCAGCCCGTCTTTATAGAAACAGATTGCCTTGTCATAGTCTTGCTGATCCACGTATATGTGTGCTATCTCGGTACAGATGGAGGCAGCCAGCTGGTTTTCAGCTGGAATGATATCTGACTGCTCCATCATCAAGCGTTTCAGTAACCGTCCTTGTAAATCATAAGCCTTAAAAACATTTTAAACGAGAGATTAACAACGTAACACAAAACAAATACCTGCCACATAGCTGTGACCCTCAATGGAGCTATCAGGCTGCATAGCGGAGTAGGCCAACAGGAGATATGATAGAATCAGGTTCAATTCCAGATAGATATGACCCTCTAAAGAGCATTACATCCCACATTTCACAAGGCTAATCCCCCTAGCCTGCATACTGTGGGAATTTAGCATGGTCAATCCACCTAATCTGCACATCTTTGGACAGTGGGAGGAAACCCACACAGACATGGGGAGAACGTGCAAACTCCACACAGGCAGTCACCCGAGGCTGGAATCAAACCTGAGTTCCTGGTGCTGTGAGGCAGCAGTGCTAACTACTGAGCCACTGAGCCACCGTGCCACCCTTCAGAAGTCTTCAGAATTCTGAAGGATCTGTCACTGGTGGCTCCTAAAGTAAAGTACAATTATCCAAATGGGTACGGATGACCTGAAGGGATACTTTTGTCTTAATTGTGTAATGGTGATTTTCAGACCACAACTTTCCCTTTTCCCGTGATCCAGAAGTTTCTCAAATGCAAGAGTGTCTGGTGATCAAGCTATGGTGCCATTGTTGCTGCTAATTGGAATGAATCTCACTGATGTGCCTATCAGCAGCAAGTGTAGGAGAGGAACAACCTGTATTCGAAGAGGTGGCATGCTGGCAGGGTGGTTAACACTCTGCCTCACAGCGCCAGGGACCCAGGTTCAATTCCAGCCTCGGGTGACTATCTGTATGGAGTTTGCATGTTCTCCCTGTGTTTCTGTGGGTTTCCTCTGGGTGCTGAAGTTTCCTCCCACAGTCCAAAGATGTACAGGTGAGTTGGATTGGCTATGCTAAATTGCCCTTTGGGAAATGCAGGGAAGGGATAGGATTGGGAGTGGGATGTTCTTCAGAGGATTGGTGTGGATTTGATAGGCCAAATGTCCAGCTTCCACACTGTAGGGAATCTATAGAAGGTGAGTACAGTGCATGAGCCTGAGTGCCAGGTGACACAACATCAGAAGCTAGAAACATTGCCAGAATGACAGGGGCTTGACAACAGATCCTTAGGCAGCACCTTCCAAACCAACAACCACTTCCATCAAAGTCCTGGAACTCCATCCCTTCCTAACTGCATTGTGGGGGAATACCTAGACGAAATGTATTGCAGCAGGTCACCACCACTTCTCAAGAGCAACTAGGGATGAGCAATAAATACTGGCCCAGCAAGCAATGTGCACATTCTATGAATTTTTTTTTAAAAAGATCAGCAGACCACTACTGCAAATGCTGGAGTCAGAGATAACACAGTGTGGAGCTGGAGGAACACAGCAGGCCAGGCAGCATCAGAGGAGCAGGAAAGCTGACGTTTCGGGTTGGGACCCTTCTTCAGAAATGGGGGAGGGGGAAGGGAGCTCTGAAATAAATAGAGGAGGGGTGTGGCTGGGGAAGGTAGGTGGGATGGTGATAGAGAATGCAGGTAGGCAGTAGTGGGGATTGGTCAGTGAGGTGGGAGGGACAGATAGATGGGAGAGATGATGGACAGTTTGTGTCAGATCAAGGAGGCAACGATGAGGGGGAGGGTTGGTCATGGGATGAGGCTGGGGGGTGGGGAGATTTTAATACTGATGAAATCCATGTTTATGCCATTGGGCTATAGGCTCCCGAACTTCCACATTAGACAGGGGTTCACCTTCACATCCGTCAATTTGATCTACTGTATCTGCTGCGGCCTCCTCTACATCAGTAAGACAATATGGAGACTCAGAGACCACTTTGTAAAGCATCTGTGCAACTCTACAAATGACAACACCTTCCAGTCGCGAACCACTTTAACTCTCCCTCCCACTCCCTGGACGACATGTCCATCGTCGGCCTCCGCCAGTGTCACAATGACACCACCCGCGAACTAGAGGAGCAGGCCTCATCCCATGACCAACCCTCCCCCTCATCCCCACCTCCTTGACTTGACACAATCTGCCCATCTCCTCTCCCGCCTATCCACCCCCCCCACTTCACTGATCAAACCCCACCACTGCCTACCTGCACTCATCTATCACCATCCCACCTACCTTCTCCAGCCCCACACCTCCTCTCTCTATTTATTTCTGAGCTCCATTCCTCCTCCCTATTTCTGAAGAAGGGTCCTGATCCAAAACGTCAACTTTTCTGCTCCTCTGATGCTGCCTGGCTTGTTGTGATCCTCCAGCTCCACATTGTGTTATCAGCAGACCACTGAACAGGTACAGCAATCACCTTGGTGGGACTGTCTCTCAAAGGTGCAAAAGTGTAGGTGCAGGAAGGGGTTTAGATCAAGGGAATGCTGTTTTAGTGAGACAGTGATTGAATGAGGAAGGGGGTTTGGGAAGATGGGCTGCTGAGTAAATGATTTTTTAGAGATGAGGGATATAATAGATATATCCTCCCAATTTCAATTAGTGAGAGGTAGAAACTTATGATTATGTAAATCTATTTATCTATAATGTGTAATCATCAAGATTTATAAAACGTGTAGCTATTAGAGGAGTAGCTAAACATAGACTACCTCTGGAATGCACAAAAAGGCTGGTACATCTGAAAAGACTGGTCTTGGCAAAACACATAGAGCGATAGAGTCATAGAAATGTATAGCATGGAAACAGACCCTTCCGTCCAACTGTCCATGCCCACCAGATATCCTGAATAAATCTAGTCCCATTTAGTAGCTTTTGGCCTATATCCCTCTCAACCCTTCCTATTCATGTATCCATCTAGATGTCTTTTAAATGTTGTAATTGTACCAGCCTCCACCACCTCACCTGGAAGCTTATTCCATACATATACCACCCTCTGTGTGAAAAAGTTGCCCCTTAGGTCCCTTTTAAATCTTTCCACTCTCTCCTTAAACTTATGTCCTCTAGTTTTTTTCCCCCTTCCCCAGGAAAAGACCTTGCCTATTCACCCTATCCATGCCCCCTCATGATTTTATAATCTTCTGTAAGGTCACCCCTCAACCTCCGACTCTTCAGGGAAAATAGCCCCAGCCTATTCAGCCTCTCCCTATAGCTCAAACCCTCCAACCCTGGCAATGTCCTTGTAAATCTTTTCTGAACCTTTCAAGTTTAATAATAGCTTTCCTATAGCGGCGAGGCCAGAATTGAATGCAGTATTCCAAAAGTGACCTAACCAATGACCTGTACAGCCACAACATGACCTCTCAACTCCTACGTTCAATGCACTGGCCAATAAAGTCCAGTATACCAAAGACTTGCTTCATTATCCTATCTACCTGTGAGTACATCATCAAGGGACTAAGAACCTGCATCCCAAGATCTCTTTATTCATAACACTCCCCAGGACCCTACCATTAAGTGTATAAGTCCTGCCCTGATTTTCCTTTCCAAAATGCAGCACCTCACATTTCTCTAAGTTAAACTCCATCTGCCACTTCTCGGCCTATCAGCCAATCTGATCAAAGTCCTGTGGTACCCTGAAATAACCTTCTTTACTGTTCACTAGACCACCAACTTTGTTGTTGTCAGCAAACCTACTAACAATTTCTCTTATATTCACATTGTGAGGAATTGTTCCCACTGGCAGAAGGGATAAAATTCAGAAGACACTGATTTAAGGAGATTTGCAAAAGAAATCCAGGGACATGAGAAAGGACTTTTTTTATGCAGCTGGAATAGATGACCAGAGAGAGTAGTGGAGGCAGATACAATCAGATGTTTCATTAGGAAACCAGATAAACAGTGAAAGTTAGATAGACCCACAATGCCCTTAGGGAGGGAATTCCAGGATTTTGACCCAGCAACGGTGAAGGAACGGTGATATATTTCCAAGTCAGGATGGTGACTACCTTAGAGGGGAACTTGAAGGTGGTGGTGTTCCCATATGTCTGCTGCCCTTGGCCTTCCAGATGTAAGTGGTTGTGCGTTTGTAAGATGTGGTCTGAGGAACTTTGGTGAATTTCTGCAGTGCATCTTGTAGTTAGTACTGTTACGACTAATCAAATTCATTGTGATGATAATTTAGCTTTAAGAGATGTATTTTGTCCTGGTTTTTTTTGTTGTGAAGTGGGGTTGAAACAGAGGTACAGAGCAGTCTGTTCCAAGCCAATAAATAAACAGCTGGTGAAGGGTTGGGGTTATTTTTAAAGCTGGAACAATAGAAACAGCCTGAATGGGTAGGGTCAACCTCCCACAGAACCAGGATTTTAATTTAACTTTCAGTAGCTGTTGGAGTTTGGAAGCTGCTATACATCACTCCCTGCTTCAACAAAACACTTCAGTTCTCTCTCTCTCTCAGAGTTTTCTCTTGATATTCTTTCCTCATGGACTGGAGAATTACATGTGAGACAATCAATTCTATTGAATTTGCCTTTGCTAAGGGTATGTTTATGGAATGTTATTATGTTGCAACAGTTGCAATTTAGTCATTAAATAATCTATTATTCTGCTAAGTTTTCCCGTAGATTTAAGTTATTGCAATTCCTTTTTCTTTTGTTTGTAATTTAACTATTGTGTAAGAATAAAGCGTGTTTTGCTTCAAATCTGGTAGTCTGACCAACTGAATTGCATCAACGCCTTACATTTGCCTTTAAAAATAAGAAAAAGTTGAGGCCTAGGCCATCTTCTTACAATAGTTTGAGAGGGTTTGATCTCGTCTATAATAATTTCCAGAAAAGCAAGAGTTAACCACATTTCTGAAGAAGAGTAAGTTGTATTGGACTGTTTCTCATTGCATGCTGCCGGACCTGCTGCTTTTTTCCAGCACTTTCCGCATCAATAACAGGTCTCTCCTGAAAGTACAGGACACAGCAAGAATGATGTATGCATTTCATTGAGTATTCAGGCCCACTCACCTTGGTTAAAGTAGTCAGTGCTTCCCCAACTTCATTAGTCTTCTTGCAGATCCTGGCCAGAAGCATCAGGTATTTGATATCATTCATCATGGTGGCTAAATCGTTTTCTGAAACAGAGTAATGTCTAACAATAGGACTTGCCAGACAAGAGGTGACTGATAATATAGCTGTGTTTGTTCATCTATTTTGTCATGTTCCTTCTAAATCCACATAAGAGTCCTGCAAATTATTTTGCCACTATGCAATACTATTATGTTGGATTCACAATTATTTCTCATTTTCAACGAGGATTTTAGAATTTCTCAATTCCCTTATCTCCTTGTTTCTTGTTCTTATTATCTACTAGCTCTTAATATCTATGCTATAAGTTACCTGTCTGATAACTTCTGTCTTATCTGGTTCTTCCCACAGTATAATGTAATGGTTAAACTCAGTGACTGGTTTTGAATTTAATAAACCATGACCATAAAACCATAGGTCTGCTCCACCATTCAGTGAGATCATGAATGATATGATACTCATGGCAAGTCCACCTTCCTGTCTTTTTCCCATTACCCTTGATTTCCTTCCTGACTAAAAATATATCTATCTCAGCCTAGAATATAAGGACATCATCTCAGCAACCCTCTGTGGTAAAGAATTCCACTGATACAATACCCTCGAGGAAAAGAAATTCTTCCTCATTTCTGTCTTAAATGTATTAATCTTTATTCTGAGATTATTCCCTCTGGTCCTAGACTCTTCTCCCAAGGGAGATAGTCTTTCCGCATCTACCTTGTCAAGTTCCCTAAGAATGTTGTACCTTTTAAATAGATTGTCCAATTCTTTTATATTTCCAATGCATACAGGCCCAATCTACTCATCCACTCCTCATTTGAAAGTCTCTCCCTACCCGGTGAATCCTCTCTGGACCGCCTCAAATGCCAGAATATCTTGCCATAGGTAAAGGATTCGAAACAAACCATGGCATTTGAGCTGTGGTCTGATGAGCGCTTTATATATTTTTAGCAAAGCACTTCTACTTTTGCAGTGCATTCCCCTTGAAATAAGGACCTATATTCCATTTGGCTTCCATAATTTCTCCATTTAAATAATATTCAGCTCCTCTATTCTTTCTGCAAATGTGCATAACTTCACATTTTCTTGCATTATATTCCATCTGCCAAGTTTTTGCCCATTCACTTAACCTGTTTATATTCCTTTGCAAACTCTGTCAGCCTCACTGCTGGATTTTCCACCTATTTTTGTGTAATCTGCAAACTTAGCTATAGTAAATTCACTTCCCTCTTCCAGGTCATAGAGATGTATAGCATGGAAACAGACCCTTCAGTCCAACTTGACCATGCTGTCCAGATATCCTAAATTAATCTAGTCACATCTGCCAGCATTTGGTTCATATCCCTCTAAACTCTTCCTATTCATATATCCATCCAGATGCCTTTTAAATGTTGTCATCGTATGAACCTCCACCACTTCCTCTGGCAACTCATTCCATACACACACCACCCTCTGCATGAAAAAGGTTAGGACCCTCTTAAGTCTTTCCACTCTCACCTTAAAGCTATGATCTCTAGTTTTGGACTCCCCTACCCTGGGAAACAGTTCTTGGCTATTCACCTTATCCACACCCCTCATGATTTTATAAACCTCTATAAGGTCACTCCTCAGCCTCTCTCACTCACTCCTCTGACACTCCAGGGAAAATAGCCCCAGCCTATCCAGCATCTCCCTACAACTCAAACCCTCCAACCCTGGTAACATCCTTGTAAATATTTTTGGAACCCTTTCAAGTTTGACAACTTTGTTCCTACAGCCGGGAGACCAAAATTGAATACAGTATTCCAAAAGTGGCCTAACCAAGGTCATTGATATATATTGTAAATAATTGTGGCACCAGCAGTGATCCCTGTAGCATCCCACCATTTACAACTTGCCATTCCAAAAATGTTCCCCTTATCCCAATGCTCTGTCTTCTATTAGTCAGCCAAACTGCTATCCATTATTAAGTAGCCTAATGTGTGTTGCCTTCTGAGAATCCAAATATATTGCATCCACTGCTTACCCTTTATTTGTCCTGCTTGTTATCTCCTCAAAGAATTCTAGTAAACTTGGCAGGCATGATTTCCCCCTTCATGAAGCCATGCTGTCTCTGCTTAATCGTATTATACATTTCTAACTGTTCTGCATTTGTATCGGTATTCACAAAGGAAAAGGACATGGAAGTGAAAAAGAAATTGTGACTTTACTTGGTGCACATTCCTCTACATGCTGCCATACAGCTGTCAATGAGTTGTCAACAGGCAATTCAAGAGAAACATTGTGTTTGCTGTGGATTAATCAGTAGTATCCTTCCTCTGATACTGAGGTCTCAGGTTCAAGCCCCGGTTCCAGGGTTTGAGTACATTAAAACCCGAGGTTGCCCCTTCACTACTAAGGGAGCACTGCATTGTCAGAGATGCTATCTCTTGGGTGACCAGTCAATAAATGTGGAGCTGGAAAAGCATAGCAGGTCAGACAGCATCCAAGGCGCAGGGAAGTCAATGTTTTGGGCTGAAACCCTTCGACAGGACTGGGAAATTATTGGAGTTGATTCTTAGGGATAGCCAAGTCATTTATATAATTTACAGAAAGAGAGCTTGAAGAATATGTATCATAGGCTATATGCAGTTCAAGAGGAACAAGATACAATTACAACATTTAAAAGGTTTCTGATGGATATATGAGTAAGAAGAGTTTAGACGGATATCAGCCAAATGCTGACAAATCAGACTAGATTAATTTAGGATATCTGGTCAGTTAGACTGAAGGGCCTGTTTCCATGCTGTACATCTCTATGACTGTATGGCTCTAAGAGATAGAAATTCAGAAATGTGCTGATTATAGTAGTGAGGTAGTTGGAAAAATCTCCCAGATTTCCTAGAAGGAGCAGAAAAAGCTTCACCCCTTCATTTTCTTGGCATTTTAAATCACATTCGATGACATCCTTTAAGAGATTTAACAAATTTGACAGACCTCTCAATGGGGAATTAGGAAAGATGGATTTGAAGGTTTAAATGTCTTTTTCAATTCAATGTTCATGTGAAGGAATTAATTACATCATACATGACAACTAGGCTGATAATCCTGCGGCCGCCTGCAATGCCACAGTGATGCCACCCGAAGGCTGCAGGAACAGCAAATCATATGCAGCCTGGGAACCCTGCAGCCCAAGGTATCAATGTGGATTTCACAAGCTTCAAAATCTCCCCTCCCCCAACCGCATCCCAAAACCAGCCCAGCACATCTCCACCTCCCTAACCTGTTCTTCCTCTCACCTATCCCCTCCTCCCACCTCAAGCCCCACCCCCATCTCCTATCTACTAACATCATCCCGCCCCCTTGACCTGTCCGTCCTCCCTGGACTGACCTATCTCCTCCCCACACCCCCACCTACACTCACCTTTACTGGCTCCATCCCCTCCTCTTTGACTTGTCTGCCTCCTCTCCACCTATCCTCTCCTCTATCCATCCTCTATCTGCCTCCCCCTCTCTCCCTATTTATTTCAGAACCCTCTTCCCCTCCCCCATTTCTGATGAAGGGTCTAGACCCGAAACGTCAAGTTTTCCTGCTCCTATGATGCTGCTTGGCCTGCTGTGTTCATCCAGGCCCACACCTTGTTATCTCGGATTCTCCAGCATCTGCAGTACCTTTTATCTCTGATAATCCTGCAGCGTATAGTTAATTAAAGACCACCTGATTCATAAATTTTACAATCTTCTTTAACCCACTTCAGAGTCATAGAACGTAGAACACAGAACATAGAACAATACAGCGCAGAACAGGCCCTTCGGCCCTCGATGTTGCGCTGACTTGTGAACTAATCTAAGCCCATCCCCCTACACTATCCCATCATCATCCATATGCTTATCCAAGGACTGTTTAAATGCCCCTAATGTGGCTGAGTTAACTACGTTGGCAGGCAGGGCATTCCACGCCCTTACCATTCTCTGAGTAAAGAACCTGCCTCTGACATCTGTCTTAAATCTATCACCCCTCAATTTGCAGCTATGCCCCCTCGTACTAGCCGACGTCATCATCCTAGGAAAAAGACTCTCACTGTCCACCTTATCTAATCCTCTGATCATCTTGTATGTCTCTATTAAATCCCCTCTTAGCCTTCTTCTCTCCAATGAGAACAGACCCAAGTCCCTCAGCCTTTCCTCATAAGACCTTCGCTCCAGACCAGGCAACATCCTGGTAAATCTCCTCTGTACCTTTTCCAATGCTTCCACATCCTTCCTGTAATGGGGCGACCTGAACTGTACGCAATATTCCAAGTGAGGCCGCACTAGCGTTTTGTACAGTTGCAGCATGACATCATGGCTTCGGAACTCAATCCTTCTCCCAATGAAACCTAACACACCGTATGCCTTCTTAACAGCACTATCAACCTGGGTGGCAACTTTCAGGGATCTATGTACCTGGACACCAAGATCCCACTGCATATCCACACTACCAAGAATCTTTCCATTGACCCAGTATTCTGCATTCCTCTTATTCTTCCCAAAGTGCATCACCTCACATTTATCTGCATTGAACTCCATTTGCCACCTTTCAGCCCAATTCTGCAGTTTATCCAAGTCTCCCTGCAACCTGCAACATTCTTCCACACTGTCCATCACTCCACCGACTTTAGTGTCATCTGCAAACTTACTAACCCATCCACCTATGTCTGCGTCCAAGTCATTTATAAAAATGACAAACAGCAGTGGTCCCAAAACACATCCTTGTGGCACACCACTAGTAACCGGACTCCAGGCTGAATATTTTCCATCAACCACCACTCTTTGGCTTCTTTCAGAAAGCCAGTTTCTAATCCAAACTGCTAAATCTCCCTCAATCCCATGCCTCCGCATTTTCTCCAATAGCCTACCATGTGGAACTTTATCAAAAGCTTTACTGAAGTCCATGTACACCACGTCAACTGCCCTACCCTCATCCACATGCTTGGTCACCTTCTCAAAAAACTCAATGAGGTTTGTGAGACACGACCTGCCCTTGACGAATCCATGTTGACTATCTCCAATCAAATTGCTGCTTGCTAGATAATTATAAATCCTATCTCTTATAATCCTTTCCAAAACTTTTCCTACAACAGATGTAAGGCTGACTGGTCTATAATTACCTGGGTCATCTCTACTGCCCTTCTTGAACAAGGGCACAACATTTGCAATCCTCCAGTCCTCTGGTACTAAACCTGTAGCCAATGACGACTCAAAGATCAAGGCCAAAGGCTCCGCCATCTCCTCCCTAGCTTCCCAGAGAATCCTTGGAAAAATCCCATCCGGCCCAGGGGATTTATCTACCTTCACACCTTCTAGGATTGATAACACCTCCTCCTTACTAACCTCAATCCTTTCAAGTCTAATAGCCCGTATCTCAGTCTTCTCCTCTACAATATTCTCCTTTTCCTGAGTGAAAACAGATGAGAAATATTTGTTTAGCACCTCTCCGATCTCCACAGGGTCCACACACAACTTCCCACTTCTGTCTTTGACTGGCCCAATTCTTACCCTAGTCATCCTTTTATTCCCCACATACCTATAGAAAGCTTTAGGGTTCTCCTTAATTCTACCTGCTGATGGCTGCTCATGTCCCCTCCTTGCTCTTCTTAACTCTCTCTTTAAATCCTTCCTAGCTAATCTGTAACTCTCCATCGCCTCATCTGAACCATCTCATCTCAATGTCACTCAAGCCTCCCTCTTCCGCTTAACAAGAGATACAATTTCTTTTGTATCACTTACCTTATCACTTCCTCCCTGCCTGACAGGGACATACCTATCAAGGACACGCAATATCTGCTCCTTAAACCAGCTCCACATTTCGATTGTCCCCATCCCCTGCATTTTGCTACCCCATTCTATCCCTCCTAAGTCTTGCCTAATCGCATTATAATTGCCCTTCCCCCATCTATAACTCTTGCCCAGTGGCATGTTCCTATCCCTTTCCATTGCTAAACTAAACATAACCGCCATCTGCAGTTTTCAAGTGCATTCTAAAGCTGAGGAAATTAACTAAACATTCAGTGAAACGGAGGCAATGTCAGATATAGGTACAGTCTACGTGGCACTTTTGAGTATGATTCCCATACCTGCTAAAGAAATGGGGTTTCATATATTCTCGTCTTCCTTGCCTGAACAGTAGGACTGTTGCCTCTGACATAGAGGTTATAGGCTTCAGAATGTCCAGAGACTTCAGCATATAACCTGACCAGACACTCCAATGCTATACTGAGCGAATGCTACACTGTTGCAAGTTCTGTCTTTCAGGTGAGATGTTAAACTGAGCCCTTTCAGCTTTTCCAAATATAGAATAAATCATTACAACATTCTTGGAAGAACAGCAGGGTTAATCTGGTGTCCTGATTAACATTTACCCCTCGAACAACCTCACAGACCTATTTGTTGGACCTTGTTGCGCCCAAATTGGTCACACCGTTTCAGGAATCACACCTCAAGAACACCCCATTAGCTGTTAAGTGCTTTGAAATTGTATGAACATAAATTGTTTCTTCTGGAGCAAGCTTTAGGAAGAATATATTAACATAAAGACATGGATACTAGATATTTAAAACTATCCTTTTGAATCAAATGTGGCCACTTGTTAATTTTAAATATGAAGATGATAGATTTTATTACTAAACAAAGATGCTAAGAGATATGGAGCAAAGGCAGTCAATCACAGTTTAATCATGATCTCATTTAAGAGGCTCAAGGGTTAAATGGCTTCTTGTTCCTATTGTCTGCAAATTACTTCACATGACAGAATACGCTCCAAAGTGCTCTCTGTAAACTTTAACAGTGAGTTATTTTTGCTGTGGTAACCCCATAACAAAATAATGCTTTGTTTCTCACCCACTAGTCTTTAGCCATACTTTTTGAGCCTTGAAATTATACTTTGTGATGAAAGTGCAATTGTCTTTGGATGTGCTATTTTAACACACATTTTATCCCACCTACTTTAAAAGTTCTTATTTTAGTAGATAATCCCCTTCTTAAAATAGTAGGCAGATGAATGTCATGCAACCACAAGAATGCTGCTCTGCTAAAACCGCGTACAATGATTTCCTGGCTTTGGTTTCAAACTAAATCACTGATAACACAACAGTACAAATTTTGTCTTTGGCTCTTCCTTGCTATAATTACTACAGAGCCTTGGAATTATCATCAGAAGCTTTTTCCACACATTATCTTGAACTTGTAACATTTGTCATTGTGCACGTTTGGATCCAGGACATTAGCTTCAAGAAGTGAAAAAGAAAATGTAACTGTACTTGTTGTACATTCCTCTATGTGCTGCCGTACAGCTGTCAATGAGTTGTCAACAGGGAATTCAAGAGAAACTTGGTGTTTGCTGTGGCTTAATCACTGGAATCCCTCCTCTGATACTGAGATCTCAGGTTCAAGACCCTGCTCCAGGGTTTGAGCACATTACAACCCAATGTTGACCCTTCACTGCTAAGGGAGCACTGCATTGTCAGAGGTGCTATCTCTTGGGTAACCAGCTAAACTGAGACCTCACCAGTTTGTTGGGGGATGTCAAGATCCCTTGACACTATTTCAAAGAAAAACAGTGGTTATTCATTGCAATTTGGCCTATGTATCCTTCAAAGTCAGAAGTCACACAACAACAGGTTATAGTCCAACAGGTTTATTTGAAATCACAAGCTTTCGAAGCACTGCTCCTTCATCAGGTGTAACACTCCACCTGAAGAAGGGGCTGCGCTCCGAAAGCCAGTGATTTGAAATAAACCTGTTGGACTATAACCTGGTATCCTGTGACTTCTGACTTTGTCCACCCCAGTCTAACACCGGCACCTCCACATCACACGTATCCTTCAATCAACATCTCAAAAAATGTTGACACAATACAGATGCAAGTCTGTGACACCAAAATCACCAAAGTAGAAGCAGGAGTTTAGAATACAGAACTCGCTATCAGAAGGAGTACTTGAGTTGACCAGCATTGAAGCCTTTGTGGGGAAGCTAGATTAAGTACTTAAAGTGACGATGGTGTAATGATAATGTCTCTAAACTACTAATTAAATGCCAGCTAATACTCTGAGTATCAGCTTAAATTAAAATCTAGTCTCCAGTGATAACGACTGTGAAACTGTCATTGATTGTCGGAAAACACCATCTTTTAATGGCCTTTTGGAAGGGAAATCTGCCAAGACAAAGAAGGAATGAAGTCTAGGCACCTGAAATGTTCTGTATCAAAGTTTTTCTTCCTAACAGTACTGTGAGATTACCTACACCCCAAGGACTGCTGCAGTTCAAGAAGGCAGCTCACCACCACCATCTCCAGGACAATTAGAGAAGGGCAATAAATATGAAAAAAAGAATTTAAAAATGCAGGAAGAGTTAAGTTTGGAGGATATTCACGACAAGTAGAAACACCAACAAGGACCCAGTTGGACCAAGTAGTCTGTGTCTGTGGTGTAAGTTCTATATAGATCTGCACAAGTTCCCTCAACTACAGTAAACATCAGTTTCTCTACAAGAAAGTGTAACGTAAATCAACTTACTGAAATCATGTTCAAGGGCCTTTCTCAGCACTTTCTTTGCCTTTTCGAATAGTCTCAGTTTCAGAAGGAGTTCCGCCAGGTCATGGCACAAGAAGTCCTGTCCACCTATTTTTAGTGCAGTTTCAAAATAATGAATGGCCTGAAGATGAGAAGAAAGTATACAAATCACTCTGATTTAGCTTCATTCTTATGAAACTGGCATATAAAAAGCAAGATTTTAATAGGCAATAAGAAATATAATCAGCACAGCAGGGAATATAGATTGCACAACTTGGCCCAGGCGTCACGTAGTAACTCGCCAAAGTTGATCGCTGTTCTCTATTGAATGACCTTATCACAGCAGACAGAGATTGAACACAGTGCAAGGAAAGATGGGACTTGGTGGCCAATATGAGCTTGTTTGTTCCATACTTCTGCAGGTCAAATAAAAACATGTCTTGGCATGGCATGGCATTCAATCAGCATGCCTTGTGAAATAATAATGATGGGAGGAATGCTCATTGTCCATGTGTTAAAACTAAACTTGCTGAACTTGTCACGCTGAGAGATGAAAGCAAATGGTCTTGAAAGGAACAACAGAGATACTTCAGGGCAGTGAGAAAGAGGAGTTCATTTATGAAGATTAGAACTTGGATCTGAATACAATGCAGCACAATATTCCAATGTCATTAAAATAGATAATTGCCTGTAAGGGGTTTTACATCATGAAAAATCACCAGAGAAAGCAAAAGAAATACAATAATACAAATAATGGTTTTAAAAAAATGTAACTGGACCATTTCCTTTTAAAAGAAATGGACAATGTGGCCTGTCATTATAGTATCACTTTGAGTTTGGATTTTTGAATTTGAAATTTTTCCGTGTGCCTGAGGGGTTTTAATGATTAACTTCCAAGTATTTCTGTAGCGATTAATTATTATTCTTAATATTATCCAATGAGACACCATCTAAAAACTGGACATATCCGAGGTCTTTACTAGCTGAGTGTAGGAGAAAACTGCATCAAGTGTGGGTAGGAAGAATCGAGTTGAGTCACAGAAACGTACCCGAGTCTGCAATCAATGGAAGGGTCAGCTCAGGTGGTTTTATGACAAGATGGTGTTATATTATGGTGCTATGGGTGGCATGGTGGCTCAGTAGTTAGCATTGCTGCATCACATTGAATCCATTCTTGGGCAACTGTCTTTCTTTGCATATTCTCCCTGTGTCTGTGTGGGTTTCGTCCCACAGTCCAAAGATATGCAGGTTAGGTGGATTAGCCATGGGGAATGCAGGGTTACAGGGATGGGGTGGGCCTGTGTAGGATGGGTCTTTGAAGGGTCAGCATGGATTTGAATGGCCTGCTTCCACACTGTAGAGATTCTATGATCCCAGCTGGTGTTGTTACTGGACAAGTAAAATCCCAGCCTAAAATCTGGCATGTTAGATTATGTTTTGTTTGGTTATATGGGGGTGAGCTCTCACTATTTTTTTAAAAAAGTCTACTCATGGGATGTGGATGTCACTGACTGACTAGCAGTTATTGCCCTAGTTGCCCTTAAGAAGATGGAGGTGAACAAGGCCTTCTTGAACCATTGCAGTCCATGTGCTGTAATTAGACCCACAATGCCGTTAGGGAGAGAATTCCAGGATTTCAATGCAACGACAGGGAAGGAACAGCAACATAGGTTCATGTCAGGATGCAGCGTGGCTTAGAATTTGCAGGTGGTGGTGTTCTCATGTATCTGTTGCACTGCCCCTTTAGGTGGGTGTTATGGATTTGGAAGGTGTTATCCAAGTAACCTTGGTGAATTCCTGCAGTTCATCTTATACCTATCCTGGTAAACACTGCTGCTGCCTTGGTGGTGTTGAGAGTAGAGGTTTGTATATGTAATGTCAATGAAGTGGCTGGATGGTGTCTGCTTCTTGAGTGTTGTTGGAGCTGTACCTATCCAGGCATGTGGTGAGTATTCCATCACACTCCTGACTTGTACCTTGTAGATGGCGGGAAGGTTTTAGGGAGTTAGAAGGCAAGTTACTCACTGCATATTCTTAGCCTCTGACCTGCATTCGTAGCCATTGTAATTATGGGACCTGTCCCGTTCAATTTCTGATCAATGGTATCACATTGATAATTGATGATTTAGAGATTGTAATGCATTTGAATGTCATGGGGTGATTTTAAGGTTGTCTCTTATTGGAAATGGTCATTGCTTCGCATTTGTGTGGCATGAATGTTACTTGCCACTTTTTACCCCAAGCCTGGATATTGTCAAGGTCTTGGTGCATTTGGACATGGACTGCAGTAACATAAGACACATTGCTGCATGAAGGGTCTAGGCCCGAAATGTCAAGCTTTCCTGCTCCTATGATGCTGCTTGGCCTGCTGTGTTCATCCAGCTCCTCACCTTGTTATCACACATTGCTGCAGATTTGGCTTTAAAAATGAACCAAAAGTTTATTATGCAAAAAGGAATGAAGATAGAATAGAACAAGACAAAATATTTGCATAAAGCACATACTTAAAGGTTTCAAAACAGACAATAAATATATAGTCCCATTAACACCAAAAGCATTCTATTATAGTACTCAAATATCAGATAGAACACCCTTCTCAATCTTACAGAGGGTTTGACTTCCCTGTGGCTATAATTCCAAGTCATGGGAATCTCTTCCTTGATTCATCATATAACTGAGCTTAAACTTTTTCAGCTTTCAAATAAGACCTGCAGTGTTTTAACTAAACACTTCTGGCCTGGAGCCTTGACTAAACTCCTTACACTAAGGTAACCTATTTTCAACAATTATAAACTATCTTCTCCCTTTCTCAAGAACAGCTGCTTTGCACACCTAACTTCAGCTGATGTGCAGAACTGCCCAAATTGAAACTAAGTAAAACCATTTTGCTAAGATATGAATTCTTCCCTAATTAAAAAAAATCATAATCCCTGTGCTTCCAAACTAGAGCCCAATGCATGATTGTTTATGTTATTCATTCATAGGAATCTCCCAACGTAAACAAAACCCCATAACTCTCCAGTAAAACTTGCTGCCACATTTTTAATGAAATCACCATGGCTACAGAAATACTTGAAAGTTAATCATTAAACACCCTCAGGCATGCAAAAAAAGTTCAAATTCAAAAATCCAAACTCAAAAAGAAATTATACTGAAGTATACATATGTTACACACTTTATATCACAATGGCAAAATGTTTGAGCATTCTAATGTTGGATGTTGAAGCATTTATTTTCTAGGAATATAATTAGACTGTTGAAGCATTAGTTTGTTGGGTGTAAAGTAACAAAAACTTGCTGCTAATTTTATTGTCAAATTTCTTTTCCCTTCTTTAATCCTTAAAGTGGGTAATTTTCCTGTAATCTTTTCAAATCTATACATGTTTTGTATCTGTAAGCACAGACACAAATAAATACAATCTTTTGAGGGGACAATCAATCTGTTCCCTTGTAGTTTGTGAGTCAAAACTAACTCCAAGTCGAATGCGTATTTTATAACAGATAGTAAGTCTTACACTTTCCTATGTGTAGAGATAACTTCCTTTAAGGATATCCAGATCAACACTATTCACCTTTAATTAAATCCCTAGATGATACTCAATCAACTTCAAATATACATGCATGTGATGGAAGACAGTTGAGAATAAGGACAACCTGGGCTGTGAAGCTCCCTTGCACCCACTCAGCGATTGAATAAAAGAGTCAGGAGAATAGTGGTACAACTAGACGAAAAGGACTCAAGGAGCCTTGAACTTTCTAGTTTCATGTGCAAAATGATTTGGATGTGAACATAGGAAGTATGGTTAGTAAGTTTGCAGATGACATCAAAATTGGTGGTGTAGTGGACAGTGAAAAAGGTTACCTCAGAGTACAACTGGACCTTGATCAGATGAGCTGACAGGCCAAGGATTGGCAGATTGAGTTTAATTTAGATAAATGTGAGGTGCTGCATTTTGGTAGGGCAAATCCAGAAAGAACATACACTTAATTGTAAGGACCTGGGGAGTGTTGCCAAACTAAGAGACCTTAGAGTGCAGGTTCATAGTTCCTGGAAAGTACAGTCGCAAGCAGAAAGGGTAATGAAGAAAGCATTTGGTACGCTTGCCTTTATTGGTCAGTGCATTGTGTACGGGAGTTTGGGGTCATGTTGTGGCTGAAAAAGGACATTGGTTAGGCTACTTTTGGAATACTGTGTTCAATTCTGTTCTCCCTTCTATAGGAAAGATGTTGTTGAACTTGAAAGAGTTCAGAAAAGATTTACAAGGATGTTGCCAGGCTTGGAGGGTTTGAGTTATGAGGATAGGCTGAATAGACTGGGGATATTTTCCCTGGAGCATTGGAGGCTGATGGGTGACCTTATAGAATTTTATAAAACCATGAAGTTTATGGATAGGGTGAATAGCCAAGGTCTTCTCCCCACGGTAGAGAAGTCCAAAAGTAGAGAGCATAGGTTTAAGGTGAGAGTGGAAAGATTTAAAAGGGACCTAAGGGGCAACCTTTTGATGCAGAGGGTGGTGCGTTTATGAAATGAGCTGCCAGAGATGGTGGTGGAGGCTGGTAAAATTACAACATTTAAAAGGCATCTGAAGGGATACATGAACAGGAAGGGTTTAGAGGGATATAGGCCAAATGCTGGCAAATGAGACTAGATTAATTTAGGATATCTGGTCGGCATGGATGAATTGGAGCGAAGGGTCTGTTTCCATGCTGCACATCTCTATGACCCAATAACTCGAAGAGTTAAGAATTAGTGTTCCTTGCACTTAGTGAGCTTCTTGTCTGATAGTTTGGCAAAATATAATGTCTTCAGGTTTCTTTTGGCTTTGAAAGTAAAGGTCTTAGTCTTGCAATAAAGGTCTTAGTCTTGCAAGGGAGCTAAAAGATATACCCTATAATCACAGCAATGCAACAAGGACCCAAGTTCACATTAATTTATTTAAAAGTACTGCAAAGTCTTCACAATGAACATGAATAATATTAAGCAATGCTGAAGAACATAAACCCAATTACACAGAAAAAAATGTGGGTCCCCCATACCTTGGTGTAGTGGTGAGTTTTAACTAATGCTTGTCCGATCTTTCTCACTAAATGTCCGTCATGAGGGTTTTTCTTCAAGACCTGTTCATATACCTCTATTGCTTTCTCTGGCTAAGATAAATCATAAGCATTTAGTCTGATCAAAACAGGAACAAGAGTAATAGGACGCACAGATATAACACATTAAACACAGAAAAGCACTCCAATAGCTTCACAGAGGAATAAAGAGGCCTTATTTCCCCCCAGAAATTAAAAGCTTTGGGAAGGGAACCAAAGGCTTGAATGAAACTGATGAATTTATGGAGTAAGTTCCACGGCTCAGCTTTCAAACCCTGTCTGAGGATGGAATTTCATATTACTGACTTTTGCCTTTACTCTTTCATGGATGTGGGCATTGCTGGCAAGGCCAGCGTTTGTAACCCATCCTTATTTGTCCTTAATCTGAGTGGCTTGCTAGACCATTTCAGAGGGCAGCTAATAGTCATAGACCCATAGAGACATACAGCATGGAAACGGACCCTTCGGTCCAACTAGTCCACGCCAACAATGTTCCCAAACTAAACTAGTCCCACCTGCTTGCATTTGGCCCGTATCCCTTCAAACCTTTCCTATTCATGTACTTATCCAAATATCTTTTAAATACTGTAACTGTACCCGCATTCACCACTTTGTTTCAGTTCTTTCCACAGATGACGTGCTAATAATAGGGAAGACCAATAAGGAGCACTTTGAGAACTTGGACATGGTCTTTAGATGTTTCTCCCAGGTGGCCATATGCCTTAAAAGGGAAAAATGTGTGTTTCAAACACCGCAACAGACCTACTTGGACTACAGAGTTGACAAGATGTCAGTGGTTATATCCATTGGAAGATAAAATGAGGGCGATCAAAGGTGCCCCGACTCCCACATCTACACCGGAACATAGGTCTATCCCTGGGCTGTTGAATTATTACGGAAAATTCATACATAACCTGGCCTTCATCCTGGCACCTTTGCACAACTCCTAAATCAGGGTCGGCCTTGCAAATGGTCATGTAGCCAAGCCATAGATTTCAGGAAGATGAAGAAACAGCTATCATCCTCTAAGGAGAAAATAAGGACTACAGATGCTGGTAGCCAGAGTCTATAGGAGTTATGCTGGTAAAGCACAGTGGGTCAGACAGCATCCGTGGAGCAGGTAAGTCAATGTTTCGGGCCAAAACCCTTTGTCCAAAACATTGACTTACCTCTGTTCCTCAGATGCCGTCTGACCTGCTGTGCTTTCCCAGCCTCACACCTATAGACTCCATCATCCTCTAAGGTGTTGGCACACTATGATTCCAATCAAGATCTGGTATTGACATGCAGTGCCTCCCCCCAAGTACGGCGTAGTATTAGCTCATAGGCGGCCCAATGGAGAGGAACACCCAATAGCTTATGCATCTAGGACTTTGGCTAATACAGAGCATAAATAAGCCCAGAGAGAAGGACGGAAGGTTTGGCAGTAATATTTGGAGTCAGGAAGTTCCACCAATACCTTTACAGATGTAAATTTGCAACAATAATGGACAACAAACCTCTGCTAGGTCTACAGAAGGAGGACAGGCAGTGCTGCCCATAGCTTCAGGCCGAATTCAGTGGTGGGCTCTAATACTAAGTGCATACAATTACATGTTGGAACAATGTGGATGCATTGAGCTGCCTCCCACTGTCAGATACACCACTGTTGGTGCTGCCATTGGAAGAGCCCATAATGTCAAGCACATTGTAGCAGGTTTGGAGTCACATGCAGGTGAGCCCAGGTAATTTCCGTGTCTAAACTGTTTTTACAACAATTGATAGTAGTTGTCATAGTCACCATGACTGAAAACAGATTTCAATTTCAGATTCATGAACTGAATTCAAATTCCACCAGCTGCTGTGGTGGGACTCGAACCCAGGTCCCCAGAGCATTTGTTTGGGACTCTGGATTACCTCGATCCAGTGACATTATCATTACACCACTGTTTACCCCAACCTGTGCCAGTTCTCCTGCTCCATCCTGATGAAGGTGGGATGCTGCCTGAGGAGGGTTGAGGCCATCACCATAGCTGTTCACCATAGCACAATCAGTAGCCAATTATAAAACCATAAGACATATGTGCAGACGTAGGCCATTCAGACCATTCAGCCATTGTACCACAATTCAATGAGATGATGGCTGATCTGATAATCCTCAACTCCATTTTCCTGCCTTTTCAACCATAACCCTTGAATCCCTTGCTGATGAAAAAAATCTGTCTAACTCAGCCTTGAATATACTTAATCTTCCAGCCTCAACAGCTCTCTGCGGGAAAGAATTCCATAGATTCATAACCTTCTGACAGAAAGATTCCTTTCCATTTGTCTTAAATTTGCAAAGCCTTATTCTGAGATTATGCTCTCTGGTCTTAGACTTTCCCACAAGGATAGTAAACAACCTTTCTGCATCTATCCTGTCAAGTCCCCCAAGAATCTTATATGTTTCATTAAGGTTGCCCTTCATTCTTCTGAATTCCATTGAGTACAGGCTCAATCCAGTCAACCTCTCCTCATAAGACAGTTCCCCATACCTGGTATCAGCCTAGTGAACCTTCTCTGGACTGCCTCCAATGCCAGTATATCTTTCCTTAGATAAGGGTTGGAAACTGTTCACATTATTGCTGCTTTGGTTTGACTAGTGCCTTTTATAGTTTTAGCAACCCTTCCCTACTTTTATAATCCTTCCCTTGGAAATAAAGGCCAACATTCCATTTGCCTTCCCTATTATCCACTGAACTTGGATGCTATCTCTTTTGTGATTCATGCTTGAGGACTCCCAAATCCCTTGGTGCTGTAGCTTTCTACAGTCTTTCTCCATTTAAATAATAGTCAGCTCCTCTAATTGTTCTGCCAATGTGAATAATGTTACATTTTACCACATTATATTCCATCTGCCATGTTTTTGCCCACTCACTTAATCTATTTCTATCCCTCCGTAGACACTTTGTGTCATCCTCACCACCAGCCTTCCCACCTATATTTGTGACATCCGCAAACTTAGCTATAATACATTCACTTTCCTCATCAGTCATCACATTTCAAGATCAGTTAAGCCTGACAGAGAAGGACCAGAATTTTCCAAGTTCCCAGAAGTGGCAGTGGGACAGCCTGCAGGCGCCCTTCCCAGTGACAGAAATAAGCGTCTGAGTCCTAGACAGGCTTAGATGCCTTCCCTGACATAACAGCAGCTGGAGTACCCACAGGCTTCCCTGCAGAAGGATTCTTCACCCACTCTATGCCCCTTGTACACCACTGCCATTATCTGCCCTCACCTACTAATGACATCCCATAGCAACTTACAGAATAGGGGCAGGAATAGCCTGTTCTGCCCTTCAAGCCTGCTCCATCTTTCATTTCGATCATGGCTGATCATCCAATTCAGTAGCCTATTCCTGCCTTTCCACTCATATCCTTTGGTTCCTTTAGACCCAAGTACCAGATCCAAATCCTTCTTGAACTCATGTGATGAGTTTTGATCTCAACTGATTTCTGTAGGAGTGAATTCCAAAGGCTTACCACTCCCAGGATGAAGAGATTTCTCCTCATCTCAGGGCAAAATGGTTTACCTCATATCCTTAGATTGTGACCACCCATCATCAAGAACATCCTCCCTGCAGCTACCCTGTCTAGTGCTGTTAGAATTGTATTGGTTTCTATGAGATTGCCCCCTCACTTCTGAACTCTAGTGAATAGAGTCCTAACTGATTCAACCTCTCCTCATATGTCAATCCCAAGAATCAGTCTGGTAAACCTTTGCAGCACTCCCTCTATAACCAGACCATCCTTCCTCGGATAAGGAGGCCAAAGTTGCACACAATAGTTCAGGTGCGGTCTCACCAAGGTCAGGTGTAATTGCAGCAAGACATCCCTGCTCCTGGACTCGAATCCCCTCACTATGAAGGTCCATGTAACATTTGCCTTCTGCAATGCCTGCTGCACCAGCCTGTTTACCTTCAGTGACTGGAGTGCAAGGACACCCAGGTTTCATTGTGCATTCTCCTCTCTCAATGCATAGCCACTCAGATTATTGTTCGCTTTCCTGTTTTTGCTATCAAAGTGGATAACCTGACATTTAGCCACATTATACTGCATCTACCCTGCATTTGCCCATTCACTCAGCCTGTCTATGTCACACCGAACATTTCTGCATTCTCCTCACAGCTCACACTCCCACCCAGCTTTGTGTCATCTGCAAATTTGGAGATATTTCCCTCATCTAAATTATTAATACACATCATGAACTGAGCACTGAACCCTGTGTTACCTAGCTAGTCACTACCTGCCATTTGGAAAATGACTTGTATTTTACCATGCTTTGATTCCTGTCTGCCAAATCATTGTAAGACCATAAAACTATAAGAAACAAGAACAGGAATAGGCCATTTGGCCCCTAGAGCCTGTTCCACCATTCAAAAGGATCATGGTTGAACCAACAATCCTCACGGCCACTTTCCTGTCCTTTCCCGGAACTCTTAATATCATTACTGATCAAGAATCAATCTATCTCAGCCTCACATATAAACAAGGACTCTGACCCTTGCTTGAAGCAAGGAGATCCAAAAACTCTCAACCTTCCAAAAGAAGAAATTCCAGCTTATCTCAGTATTAAATTGGTACACCTTTATTCTGTGACCATGCCCTCTGGTCTTAGACTCTCCATTGAGGGAAACATCCTCTCAGCACTCATCTATCAAGTCCCTTAGGAATCCTTTACCTTTTAATGAGATCACCTCTCATTCTTCTGAACTCCAGTGAGTAGACTCCCAATCTGTTTGACCTTTGCTCATAAGACAATCCTTCCATACCAGGGATCATCCTTGTGAACCTTCTCCATAACTACCTCCAATGAAATTATATCTCTTCTCAAATGATGTGGCTGAAACTGCTTACAGCAGTCCAGGTACGGTCTCACCGGCACCTTGTACAGTTGCAGTAAGACTTCCATATTCTTATACTCCAATCCCTTGAAGTAAGGCCCATCATTCCATTAGCCTTCCTGATTACATGCTGCCCCTGAATACTAGCTTCCTGTGTTTTGTGCACAAGTTACCCCCCCCCCCCCGCCCCGCCCCACCCCAGTCCCTTTATGTAGCAGCTTTCTGCAGCTTTTCTCCATTTAAATAATAATCTGGCTTTTTTTTTGTTCTCCCTTTCAAAAAGAACAACTTCACCTTTTCCCACATTATATTCCATATGACAGACTTTTGCCCATTTATTTAAGCTATCAATATCTCTCGGTAAACTGTTTCTATCCCTCTCACAATCTGCCTTTCCACCTACTTTTGTGTAATCTGCAAATTTGGCTATAATACATTCACTTCCTTCCTCCCAAGTCACTAATATATATTGTAAACAGTTGCTATATCATCACTGATCCCTGTGGAATCCCACTGGTCACAGGTCACCAACCTGAAAAAGAGCCCCAATCCATTTTTCTATCTATTGCATACTCCGCCCCCAATCCCTTTAGCTCTATGAACTAATCTCTTACAAAAACAAAGTTGCTGGAAAAGCTCAGCAGGTCTGGCAACATCTATGGAGGAGAAAACAGAGTTAATGTTTCGGGTCCGGTGACCCTTCCTCAGAACTAATCTCTTATGTGGAACTTTGTTGAAAGTCTTCTGAAAGTACAAAAAAGCATCATCCACTGGCTCCCCCTCATTAACTCCCTACTAGTTACATTCTCAAAGTATTCCAGTAGATTTGTAAAGCGTGATTTTACTTTCCATGTTGACTCTGCCTAATCCTGCCAGTATTTTTCAAATGCTCTGATAGTAAATCTTCTGCAAGGGACGCTAGCATTCTCCCCATTACTGAGATCAAGCTGACTTGTCTATAATTCCCAGTTTTCTCTCTCCCTCCCTTTTTAAATCCGGCTGCTGCTTCTGTGCTGTAAAGCTTAACAGCAGTCTTCCAACATCCATGACCTACCTACTGGATGGGGAAGTCTACAGTGAGTGACTACTGCACACAAGCTTCACCTTCTGTTCTCCCATTGATCCTCCTGAGCAGATGTTGATTTGGGAAGGGCCGGTCACAGTCATAAACTCAAAGAGAGAATTTCCTGCCTTAAAGTCGAGATCCTAGCTATTTCTTGAAGGCACCAATGTAATAGCAAGGCAAAAGAAGGGGAGGTGCAGAAAAGGATAGAGCAAGAGTATTGGGAGGCTGGGTTGTATAATGAGAGGAGGTTGCAGACATAGGACAAAAGCCATGTAGGAATTTATGTCCAGATTCAAGATTTAAGTGAAAAGTATTACAGGGACATGGTCACTCAGCAGTGAGTAATCAACCTGACAGTGGAGATGGCAATAGAGTTGATGGAGAGGTAGAATTACGTATGGTTGGCCACATGTGAAAATTGACCACAGGGCTTCTCAATGATCTGCTCAAAGGGAAGAATGGTATTGGGAAATAAAAAGGATAAAATAGGTGAAACAAATACAGAGAATAATGGAGAAACTCAGCAGGCCTGGCAGGATCTGTGAAGAGTGAAACAGAATAAAGATTTGAGTCCAATATGACTCTTCTTCAGATCTCCAGCCCTGTGGTGCCCACCAGTCACAGAAAGCCTCAGCCCGTGTCTATGAATCCATGAAAGAGAGGCAGGCAGTCAGGTCTCATAACACCCATTCATTGCCCATTGGCTGGATCTGTTAATGGCCACCTTAGCCTCTTTTGAAAACCAACATTAAACCAATGTAACCAAATTAAGTTAAACCAAAAGATGAAAATCCCTCAAAGGGGCACTGTAACAAAAAGCAAATGGTCAAAGCAAATTTAGAACTTAAAATGTCATTATGAGCAGAGACAAAGCACTGCAGATTCTGTGGAACCATCAGCTTGTGGACTACCTCAACCTTTATTCATTCATGGGATGTGGGCATTGCTGGCTAGGCAGGATTTATTTCCCATCCTTAATTGCCCAGAAATTATGAGCCAGCCACATTGCCTTGAGTCTGGAGTCACAAGTAGGCCAGACCAGGTAAGGATGGCAGTTTCCTTCCCTAAAAAACATTAATGAACAAGATGGGTTTTTCCAACAACCAGCAATGGATTCATGGTCATCATTAGACTCTTAATTCCAGATATTTATTGAATTCAAATTCCACCATCGTGGGATTTGAACCCAGATCCCCAGAACATTACTTGGGTCTCTGGAGGATGGAGGACATCATGTGTACTCCCTCTCCAAGAACACCCAATCCAGATACAAGAGTCAGACAGTCAGATCTAACAGTCCCCTTCATGGTGTCTGCTTGGATCTATTAACAGCAACCATGACCTGGGTGTATAGATATCTTTATGGACAAATTGATGGTGTCAGGACAGAAAGTGGTTAAACATGTATGCGGGACCCTGGGCTTTATAAACAGTGGCATGGGGTACAAAGAAGGAACATTATGATAAGCCTATACATAAAAACAAATTTGTTTAGACATAAATGGAGCACTGTGTCCAAAATTGGACGCCATAATTTAGGAACGATGTGAAGTCTTTAGAGAGGGTTTAGAAAAGATGAATGAAAATAGATCCATGGATGAGGGACAACAGTTACATGGATAGATTGGAGATGGTGATGTACTCCTGAGAGAAGAGAAATTTAAGAGTAAATTGGCAGAGATGCTCAGTTATTTGCTGCAAGGTTATTAGAGGTTGGATAGGAATGTGGAATGATCAGATCAACCATGATCTTACTGGATGGTGAAGGAGGCTGAGTGGTGTATATCTAATTCAGGTTCAAATCCCAATGTGGCAACTGTGGAATTTACATTCAGTTAATAAATCTGCAATATAAAGCTAATAATGTGACCATGAAATTTTCATCAGTTGTCTACCTGAACTTACTTTTACACTGGCAGGGGAATTGAGTTTAAGAGCCGTGAGGTTATGCTGCAGCTCTATGAAACCCTGGTTAGACCATACTTGGAATATTGTGTTCAGTTCTGGTCGCCTCATTATAGGATGGATGTGGAAGCCTTAGAGAAGGTGCCGAGGAGATTTACTAGGATGCTGTCTGGACTGGAGGGCAGGTCTTATGAGGAAGGATTGAGGGAGCTAGGGCTTTTTTCTTTGGAGTGAAGAAGGACGAGAGGTGGCTTGATAGAGGTATACAAGATGATGAGAGGTATAGATAGAGTGGATAGTCACAGACTTTTTCCCAGGGTGAAATGACTATTACGAGCTGGCATAATTTTAAGGTGATTGGAGGAAGGTTTGGGGGAGATGTCAGAGGTAGGTTCTTCACACAGACAGTGGTGGGCATGTGGAATGCACTGCCAGCAGTGGTAGTGGAGTCAGATATTTTACAGAATTTTAAGCAATTCTTGGATAGGTATATGGAGGATAGTAAAATGTAGGGTATGCAGGGTAGATTGATCTTAGTAGGATAATAGGTTGGCACAACATCGTGGGCTGAAGGGCCTGTACTGTGCTGTACTGTTCTATGTTCTATGTTCATATAATATTACTCGCCACTGAAGCAAATACTGGGTTCCAACTGATCTGAATCAGTTACGACTCCCCACCTCCTCTTAGGAAATGTCTGAAATGCCAGGTGTCTCATTCCCGGGGATTCAAATGAGGATATAAAATTACATTTAATTAGTGGGGAAGTTTACAATCGAGTTGGATAAAACCTATGTTACGATTCTTCTGACTTACCTCCTGGATAGTTACATATGCATCACCAAGAAGAAGGCTTATCTGTGGATTCGGGAACTGTTCATGCAAGTCCCTGTAAAACAGAAAATATGACAGTGTGCTGCAGAAGTCATGCTGAAATATTCACGTTGGTATGACCCACTGGGGTAGCACATTGTAAAACGATTCCCGCTATTCCTGGAGTCTTAACAAATATTAAAGTTTTTAAAGGAACACAAAATACCCTGATTCGCCTGACTTTCAGACCAAAGTTGATGGAAAGCATAGACCAAGTAATTACACTTAAGCTACAAATAAATAGATATAAATCATTGGCACGTCTCTCATTTATCAATTCAAAAGTCACAGGTCACAAGTGCTACTGCAGGAAAGGTAACTGATTTACTTCAAGTTTATATTGAGATTTTCACTGCAACGAACAAGCAGCTTCAGCTGGGAAGAACAACTTGCGTCTTTATCTCTTGTTGTCTCTGTGTGTCTATAATTTATACAGTCATTGAGTCGTAGAGATGTATAGCACAGAAACAGACCCTTCAGTCCAACTCGTCCATACTGACCAGATATCCTAAATTAATCTAGTCCCATTTTCCAGCATTTGGCCCATGTCCCTCTAAACCCTTCCTATTCATATACCCATCCAGTTGCCTTTTAAATATTGTTATGGTACCAGTCTCCACCACTTCCTCCGGCAGCTCATTCCATACATGCACCATCCTCTGCGAGAAAAAGTTGCCCCTTAGATACCTTTTAAATCATTCCCCTCTCACCTTAAACATTTCTCCCTAGTTTTGGACTCCCTTACCGTGTGGAAAAGACTTTGACTATTCACTCTATCCATGCCCCTCATGATTTTATAAACCTCTATAAGATCACCAATCCCCAGCTTCCGATGCTCCAGGGAAAGTAGTCCCAGCCTATTCAGTCTCTCCTCTAGATCAAACCTTCCAACCCTGGCAATGTCCTTGCATTTATTTTCCGAACCCTTTCACATTGAATGATACCTTTCCTATAATAGGGAGACCAGAAATGAACACAGCATTCCAAAAGTGGCCTAACCAATGTCCTGTACAGCCGCAACACAACATCCCAACACCTGTACTCAATGCACTGACCAATAAAGGTCAAACATTTTCTTCACTACCCTGTCTACCTGCGAATCCACATTCAATGAACTATGAATCTGCACCCCAAGGTCTCTTTGTTCAACAACACTCCCTAGGACCTTACCGTTATCTGTATTAATCCTGCCCTGGTTGCCTTACCAAAATGCAACACCTCAAATTTAGCTAAATTAAACTCCACCTAGAACTCGTCAGCCCATCGGCCCTTATTTCCAGTTCCAACCTGCTCGGTTAGCTGAGAACCAGTAGGCTTCACACGTATACTACTCCTCAGCTCCTGGTCTGGACCCATTACAGGAACTCACAGCCACAAAAACACAGTTCACAAAAGGTATCAAATTCTCTGCTGTGAAATTGTGCAGCCATTGTGGTAAATCCCTCTTTTTAAAATCAGTTCTTTGTCCTTGCGGTCCAAAGATTTTAAAGGCACATAAAATAAAAATACAATGGAGCAGAGTACACCTCTGTCTTCAAAAAAAATGAAACACAATCTCAAAAATGCCTTTCATTATAAACATGTAAAAGAAAACAACAACAAAACAAGACTTACATCCATTCATTCTTTTTCCCCTCTTTATACCAACTTACACGGTCTTAGAACTTCCTAAATTTTAACCTAGTCTAATATTTTGCATTCAGCATAATGTAACCATGGTGATATTATCATTTCCATTAATATGAACAAGTTTTACATTAAATGGTTGCAACGAAAGATTTCATCTCCAAATGATTCGCGTTCCAATTTTTAAATTTTTCAATGAAGGTTACTGAATTTTGATCAGTGTAAAGCATGGCTTAGAAAGGGTGGACGCTGGGAAGTTGTTTCCGTTAGGTGGGGAGACTAGGACCCGTGGGCACAGCCTTAGAATTAGAGGGGGTCAATTTAGAACGGAAATGAGGAGACATTTCTTCAGCCAGAGAGTGGTGGGCCTGTGGAATTCATTGCCAAGGAGCGCAGTGGAGGCCGGGACGTTAAATGTCTTCAAGGCAGAGATTGATAAATTCTTGATCTCGCAAGGAATCAAGGGCTACAGGGAGAGTGCAGGTAAGTGGAGTTGAAATGCCCATCAGCCATGATTAAATGGTGGAGTGGACTCGATGGGCCGAATGGCCTTACTTCCACTCCTATGTCTTATGGTCTTCTGGTCTTAAATTAGCATTTCCTTGTTTCCATATAGGCTTCAAAGTGCTGAAGAGTTAACATCAATTCCAATGTCTCTTTTTCTATGGTACAGTGCTTCTTCTGATACTGGTTTAGTTTCTTAGCAGGAATCCCACTGGATTCTCTATTCCTGACTCATCATCCAATAACAGGGCAGCATCTACCCCCAAAATCACTAGCATCAACTGCCATTGTGAAAAGTCTAAAAATCAGGGATGGTTTGTTTAAGAAGATTACCCTCAGATTCTCAAAGGCTGGTTGGCATTCTGCTGACCATGCTTCTTTGCGTGTGTCTTTATCAAATTTGGTAAAGGTATAGCTATCATAATGAAATTATGCACAAATTTCTGGTAAAATCTGCACTTTCCTAAAAATGTCATAATTTTTTTGTTCAGTTTAGGAACAGGGAATTCTATTAAAGCCTTCTTTTTCACTGTCCTTGGAACCATTTGTCCTTGTTCTAATCACATGTGCCAAATAAGTCACTCTTGATTTTGAAAATTCACCGTTTGCTAAATTAATCACGACATTTATCTGCCAATCGTAATTATTAAAACACAGATCTTTGACCTACCTTTCATACTTTTCCCAAGTGTTACTATCAACTACAATGTCATCTATGTATACTACACAGTGATGAACTCCAGCTATGATTTGACACATAAGCCTCTGGAATGTGGCTAGGGCAATCTTTAACCTGAATGCATCACCCGACATTGAACTAACTCATGTGATGTAACCAACATTCCCTTTAATTTTTCTTCCCCTTGCACAGACACCTGATGTCCACATATGGATCTTCCCCTTAGTTGCATGAGAAATGTTGGTCACAATACTGGAACTTCCTCCCAAACAACATTGTGGGTCTACCTGCAGCACATGTATTGCAATGGTTCAAGAAGACGGCTCACCAACACCCTCTCTAGTGATAAATGCTGGCCCAGGCATTAACACCCACATCAAATGAATTAAAAATGGAGGAGAATTGTTACTCAAATTGTCATCCACTCCCACCATCTCATAACACCCCACCACGAAGCTTAACTTCTTCTTTGCCATTTGGGCCCTGTCCAAAGACCCCACCCTTACTGTGACCCTCCTGTACTACGCTGGAAAAAAACTTCTTCCAAAGAATCTATTTCCCCACCTTTTCCTACACCTACGAACATAGAAACAAGGACTTACCCTGCCCCTTCAGCTGCACCCTAAACTAGAGATTTCCTCTGCTTGACAGGCAGCCAAGCTTTTAATCAAGATGGCTTCCAAGTAGGAGATACTTTTGAAGAAACAAATCATTGAATCCCTACATTGTGGAAACAGGCCATTCAGCCCATCAAGTCCACACCAATCCTCCAAAGGGCATCCCACTCAGACACAACCTATCCCTGAAACACTGCTGCCTGCACATCTTTGGACTGTGGGAGGAAACCGGAGCACCTAGGGGAAACCCACATAGACACAGGGAGGAAGTGCAAACTCCCCACAGTCACCCGAGACTGGAATCAAACCTGGATCCCTGGCACTATGAGGCAATAGTGCTAACCACTCAGCTACTGTACCACACACAGAAAGGCAAACACTGTAGAGTTACCATACACAACATAAATCCAACCAAGCTGCTCCTTGCATTTACACAACCCTCCAGTTTTAGTATTTTGGTCTCTGTGTTATCTTATATAGTTAGCATTTACATTTCTTTCTTCCTGACCCGTATCATACATAACTATAGCTATCTCTTACATACTTGTAGCATTTGATATAGAGCTTTTGGTCTTTTTGCTTGTGCAGGTAGATCTCAGCCAACTTTTTTTGGGCTTCAATATAATACGGCTGCTCAGGGATAATGTCCCTGAGCATGCTGAATGCTGTTTCTATGTCGTCCTGGCTCAGAGCCAAATCAACATTGGCGATGGTGATTCGTGTTTCTTCCGGTGTCCCAGCAAATTCATGGATTGCATCTTGCAACACTTTGGTAGCTTCATGCTGCAAAGGAAAAGCTTAGCTGGTAATTAGCGCAAATTAACAGGCACTGCATTTGTAACAAACCACCAAGCTGGTGCTTCTTATCCCTGATGTGAATAACGATGAGAACAACAATATTGTGCCTACAGGTTCCCATTCAGGTCACACCCATAGGAACAGGAGTAGACCATTCAGCCCTATGACCCTATTCAATTAGATTATAGTCGGTCTGCTATACAGCTCAGTTTAAAAAGAAATCACCTCAACTTCCAAGTAGTCCTTGGCCCATTTGCTAACAGGTTTTAACAAATCCAATGAGACACATAGAAAAGTAAATTGTAGAAATTGTCTACACTGGGGATGAAGCAACTTTTAAATCTGTGTGTCAAATTTTCTCTGAAAATGCTCCTATAAAGTTGTTATTGACCATAAGACCGCAAGAAATAGGAACGGGAGTAGGCCATTTCACCCCTCGAGGCTACTCTGCCATTCAATAGGATATTGGCTGATCCCGCATTCCTCACACCACTTTCCAGCTCTTTTCCTCGTAACCCTTGAATTTGCTACTGATCAAGAAACTATGCACCTCAGCCTTAAATGTACAAATGGACTCTGCCCCCACAGCTCTCAATTGGAAGCTGAAATTGACTTTGTTATAAAATGATGTCATCTGTTGGCCCTCCAGAAACAAGATTTTCCCCTTGCCCTGATCCTTTTTGTCCACTCAATGCTGACACCAATGGAGAGGGCAAACTCCATTGGAAGCAATAGAGGTTGCAACTGCAGATCTGCTCTGGAGCCGAGACACTGAGCTACTTCAGAATGTCACAGATTATAGAGCACATAAACTTGGTGCATTGGTGCCACTCCCAGGATCTAAACTCTGGAATCTCCCTGACTCTTCCCTGTCAACCTGCCTTCTCCAGCTCTCTTCCTTGCCTTGATACTCCTTAAATCTGCCTCTTACATCTCCTTTTGGCCTTGGTGTCAAAACGGTTTGATAACGCTCCTGTGAAGTGCCTTGTGAAAGTTTTGCTACATTAAAACTGCTTTATAAATGAAAGTTATTGTTGTAGGCCAGGATGAAAAGCACAGCTGCTGGGAATCTACAAAATAGAAGATATCCATGCACCAGCCAACCTCTGCAGTCATTTGTCAGCGGCAGGTTGTTACTGGTGAATTACACTGAATGTGGTATATAAATGTAAGCTCCTGCTGTGATTGTGTTTGAACTTTGTAGAGAATGCAGTACCTGTTCTCCATTTAAGTGCTGAGCGTCTGCCAGTTCCAGATACACAGAGGCACGGTCACTCATGCTGATGTTGGCCGGTGCCCAGTTCCCCTTTCTAGTCGGGCCTCGCCTCACCCCTGGCAGGCTGATTGCCATTTTCAGCGTTGTTATGGCTTCTGTGATCTTGCCCATCTTCTTCAGGGCTCTGGCTTTGATCAGGTGGTAGACAGGGTGATCTCTGACCTGCAAGGTTGAGCAAAAGTGCAACTCGCACCTCTACCATCTTCAACACTGGTTGAATAACATTGCATTTCAACTGGAAACATACAAATAAAAGTCCTTGGGCCAAGTGGAAGAAAATCCTTGACCCCACCACAGAAAGGAAAATGCATTTAATGACACAGACTTTACAGAACAGAAACTGATCATTCTGTCTATGTTGCCACGTGTAGAATAGCATTGAACATAGGACAGTACAGCACAGGAACGGGCCCTTATATGACATGACACCAAATGAAACTAATCCCTTCAGCCTGCCCTTGGTCCATATGCTCCCTTTCCTTGCATATTCATGTGCTCGTCTAAAAATCTCTTAAATGCCTCTATTGTATCTGCCTCCACCACCACCCCTGGCAGTGCGTTCCAGACTCCTACCACTCTCTGCGTAAAAAACGTGCCCTTCATGTCTCCTTTGAATTTCCCCCCTTGCACCTAAAATGCATGCTCCCGGTATATTTTAACTTGTCTCGTCCAAGCTTCTTCCCTGACAGAATGGAATACTTAACACCCTCCACTGGGTCTGGATGTGGTCACAGCCATTTCCAGCTTCGATTTTCACACATCAATTACACTGTAATGGGAGGAAATAGCAGTTGCTCCTCACACAGAGAGTCTCAGGGAAAATCCCCATTTGCTTCTTGGTAGCACTCCCCACCAACCCCATTGCCTTTGAACTTCCCCATGTTCCCACTTAAACTGTCTAACTAAATTTTCACCTCCCCACCTTACCCCTCTCCACCAGCGTTAGGCATATTGAGTCAACATGCCAGATTTATTTTATATTCATTCATGGGACGTAGGTGTTACTGGTTAGGGCAGCATTGTCGCCCATCCTAGCTGCCCAGGGCGCAGGTAAGAATCAGCCATGTTGCTTTGAGTCTGGAGTCACATGCAGCCCAGACTGGGTAAGGACAGCAGATTTCCTTCCCTCGAAGACATTAGTAAACCAGATGTGTTTTTAGGACAATTGACATTGTCGCCATTAGACTAACTTTTTATTGCAGATTTTTTATCGAATTCAAATTCTACCATCTGACATGGTGAAAATTGAACTCATGTCCTAAAATATTAGCCTGAGGTTCTGGATTAAATAGGGGGTACTAATCCAAAGGGGATTCAGGATCAAAGGGACTTGGGTGTATGCATGCACAGGTCATTGAAGGTAGCAGAATTACTCCAGAAAGGAGGAGCTTTAGAATCATAGAATTACTGACCCCATACAGTGTGGAAGCAGGCCATTTGGCCCATTGAATCCAGACTAACCCTCCAAACAGTATCTCATCCAGACCCACCATTCCCCACTTTATCCCTGTAACCCTGCATTTCCCATGGCTAATCCACCTAGCTTGCACATCTCTGAACACCAAGGGCAATTTAGCATGGCCAATTCACCCTAACCTGCACATCTTTGGACTGTGGGATGAAACCAGAGCACCCGGAGGAAACTCTCACAGACATGGGGAGAATGTGCAAACTCCACACAGACAGTCACCCAAGGGTGGAATTGAACCCAGGTCCCTAGTGCTATGAGTCAGTAGTGCTAACCACTGAGCCACCGTGGCAGCCAAATAACCTTGAAAATAAAAAAAATGCTGGAGAAACCCAGCAAGATGGCAACAACTGTGGAAAAAGAAACAGCAGTTATTGCATCCAGTCCAATATAACGCTTCTTTGAAACTTCAGTTGCGTGGAAAGAGGTTGTGACTGTTACTCATGGAGGAGGGAAGGTTGAGAGGAGATTTGGTCAAGATATTCAAAATCGTAAGGGGTCAAGGTGGTGTGGATCAGGAGAAACTGTTCCCATTGGTGAAGTATTGCGAACAAGAGGGCACAAATTTCAGGAAATTGGCAAAAGAAGTAACTGAGGAAGAGTTGTTTGGATTGGAATGAACAACCTGACAGTCCGGTGGAGGCAGGTTCAGTTGAGGCACTTAACAGGCAGTGGGATTATTATCTGAAAAGTAAGAACATGGAAGGTACATGAAGAAGATGGAAAATGACAGGAGGTGCATCGCTCATCTGAAGGGCTAATGAGCTGAATGGCCTTCTTCCATGTTGCATTGATTCTGTGTAAAATACAAGTTCCTTTTTTATCCCATTTTTCTAACTATGGCAGAAGATTGTTGGACATGGTTATTGACCACCAATGTAGTTCTCACCTGGAAATTGTAGCTGAGGCCCATTTCTAAAGAATGGGAACATTCTTTGAAATTGCATTGGGCCAGGTATATCTGAGCCATGAACAGGTGGCCATCAGCATAACTGGGGTCCAGGTGGAGATATTGCTGCAGTGTGGCCTGAGCAGTGTCCACGTTACCTACGCAGGAAGAACAAAAGGTTGAGCAAAATTTGCTTACTACATCCATTCTTTTCTTTCATTCCCTAAGCATAAGCTGTGACATTCGTAAGATGAACCAGGGATTGGGTAGTGTGACAAGTTGTCTCTTCACATCTGGGATCTTGGTTTTGACTCTGAAGTCTCCCATTATGGTCCTATATGACGTTCTCAATCCAGTACTTCATAGGCACAAAACTGAACAAGATGTGATGCCATTAAGGAAAATAAACAGACCATTTAGCTCCTTGATCAGTTTCTCCGTCAATCAACTAGTTCATGACTGATCTTTACTTCAATTCATTTACCCTCCCTATTTCTAAATCACTTCATATACTTAACCAATAAGAATCTACTGAACCAAAAACAGAAATTGCTGGAAAAACTCAGCAAATTTGGCAGCATGGAGAGAGAAACAGAGTTAACGTTTTGAGTCAAGTGATTCTGCTTTTGATCTCAGTCTTGAAAGTTCCATCTGCACCAGAATTTGGGGGAAGAGTTTCCATTAGGTCAAAATCCCAGTAACTCCCTCCTTAATAGCATTGTGGGTGTGCCTACAACAACTGGATTGTAGCAGTTCAAGAAGGGCAATTAGGGATGAGCAATAAATGCTGACCCAATCAGCAAAGCTCACATCCCTCAAATTAACTTTAAAAAATTCCAGCTTTCTACTAACACTTTTTTGAAGTGTCTCCTGATTTCTCTCCGAAATGGCCTAGTTCTAATTTCAAGGTTATGCCCCCCTATTCTAGATTCCCTGACCAAAGGAAATAGTTTACATGCACTTACTCTATTGAACCCTTGTAATGTTTTAAGCAACTCGATCATACTGCCACTCAATCTTCTGTACTGAAGGGCAGCTTCAATAATATTTGACATTCTCACTCAGGGAGGCCACAGGAGGAACCAATGAGACCAAGAAATGTGTCCTCAGCCTGTACTTGATAGTCCTGAAGCTGTAGGTGTTGCTACAATCTCACAATGGACAGGAAGTGACTGCTTGCAAGAGATGTTGCTACAAAAGGTAAATCTTTTGGCTAAAAGTACCTTACAAGACACTTAAGTCGAAGTGTGGCAAATAGTTTCCATTCTGTGCACAAGTACTATTGTATTGAACCAAAGTTGCTGGAAAAGCCCAGCAGGTCTGGCAGCATCTGTGAAGGAAAAAACAGAGTTAACGTTTTGGGTCCGGTGACCCTTCCTCAGAACCTCTGGGGAAGGGTCACCAGACCTGAAACGTTAACTTTGTATTTTCCTTCACAGATCCTGCCAGACCAGCTGGGCTTTTCCAGCAACTTTGGTTTTGTTCCTGATTTACAGCATCCGCAGTTCTTTCGGTTTTATTACTATTGTACTTAATTCCATTCTCCCTCTCTCAAAAGAATTGCAGATAAATTGACTTGCTTTATGTTCATGCAGGATAATGTAAGGTCTGTTCAACTTCCTTTCCTGAGCACACTGGGACTATATCTTACTGATGGGGGTCAGATCATGTGGAGACCCTCTAGCTGTTCCTCATTCTATACTTTACAGCTTGCACAGCGTCTCAGTTCAAGCTGTGTCTGTTACTAGGGAACAATGCATTTAGAAAATCAGAGCATGCTCAGGCAGAGTCAAAATGATTTCCTAAATGGGAAATCAGTGCAAAATAGAGTGTCTTGTGGATGTATCCAGTAAAATAAATAAAACGGAACCAGTACACGCAATATGCTTGGATTTCCAAAAGGGATTCAATATGGTCTCACCTGGAAGCTTAATAAGCAAGATTAGGGCTAATGGAGTTGGGGAGTATATGAATGTAGGATTTGTTAATGGACAGGAAGCAGAGTAGGAATAAACCAGCCATATTCAAATTGAGAGGTTGTAGCTAGTGGAGTTCTTCAAGGATTAGTGCTGAGGCCTTAACTATTTACAATCTATATTGATGACTTAGACAGAAAGACTGAGTAATTATGTGTCTAGGAATATTGCAATTACAAAGCTAGCTGGGAGTGTGAGGAGGACATTAGGAGATTAAGTGAGTGGACAAATGAGTGGCAGATAGACCAACATACAGGAAACTGTGAGGTTATTCACCTTGGTAATAAGAATATAAAAGCCAAATTTATTATAAAAGACATTAATCGCTTAAATGTTGATGGTCAGAGAGATTTCGGTGTACCTGTACATGAAATAAAGAAGGTTGGAATACAGGTGTAGCAAGCAATTAGGAAGGTAAACAGCATGTAACCTTTATTTCAATGGGGTTGGAATACAACAATACAAAGGTCTTGTTGCAATTTTATGAGATAACACCTGGAGCACGATATGCAGTTTTGACTTATGACTGCAACTTACAGAATACTGAGAGATCTGGAGACAGTGGTCATGGAGAAGATGTTTCCACCAGTAGGAGAGACTAGGACCCAAGGACACAGCCTCAGGATGAAGAGACAAACCTTTAGAAATGAGATGAAGAGGAATTTCTTCAGCCAGAGGGTGGTTAACCTGTTGAACTTATTACTGCAAGAGGCTGTGAATGCCAAGTAATTCAGTGTGTTTAAGACAGAGATGGCTGCTTCCTTAATTGGTAAGAGGATCAAAGGTTTTTTTTTCCTTTATTCATTCACGGGATGAGGGCGTCGCTAGCTTGGCAGCATTTATTGCCCATCCCTAATTGCCCAGAGAACAGTTAAGAGTCAACATATTGCTGCAGGTCTGGAATCACATGTAGGCCAGACCAGGTAAGGATGGCATAGAGATAATAGGTACTGCAGATGCTGGAGAATCCGAGATGACAAGGTGTGGAGCTGGATGAACACAG
>JAHRHZ010000034.1:7316759-7327869 GCA_024137785.1 Ginglymostoma cirratum | reverse complement strand
CACACACACACACATACACACACCCATGCACACATATGCACACGCACATGCACACACACACACACACACACACGGACACACACACACGGACACACACACGGACACACACACACGTGCACGCACACACACACATGTGCACACATGTGCACACACACACACACATGCACGCACATACACACGCACACACATACACTCACAGAGACACACACATACACACACGGACACACACACACGTGCAGAATTACAGTTTTTTAATAGCATTCAAAGTTAGACCCTACCAGTTGAAGAACCTTCCCCAGGAGAAAGGACTGTGTTCTGATTCTAATCTGGTATTTACTGTATTTATTGTCCCACAAATTGACAGCATCGGTGAATTACACGCATTGAATTGCCCCACAATCAGTCCAGTCATGCACCTAGTCAGCGGGCATTTTGTTGGTCAGCAACGTTTAGTCCACTGACTTCACATCTCAGTGACCACACTAAATTAGAAACCACCAACAGGATTGCAATATGAAAGCCTCAATCAGGCACCAGCTGGCACATTATCAGTGGAATGTGATGGCCTGCCATGTTCTTGTATTAATCCAGAACCTACGTAATGTTCCGGGGACCTGTGTTCAAATCCTGCCATGGGATTAAAAATCTGGAAATAAAAGTCCAATGATGACTATGAAATGATTGTTGGGTGGGAAGTTGGTTCACTCATGTCCTTTGGTGAAGGAAAGAATTGCCTGGTCTGGCCAAAATATGACTCCAGACCCATCAATGTGGTTGCCTCTTAACTGCCCTCTAGGTAATAAATGCTGGCCTAGCCAGTGATGCCCACAGTCCACTGAATACTGGCAATTCTGCACACGTTTAGATGGTTTCTGGCAGCCATCTTTAATGGGGATATGCACTGGGGACTACACGCACAGCTCCGCCTCATGCCAAGCTTAGTTTCCTGTTTCGCTACATTTGCCACCATTGAGGGGGCTTTTTAAAAAAAAAATGCAAGCTGTTGATGTTGACGCTCACCTGATCTGGACAGAGGGCTAACAATTTCTTTACAATGTCAAGCATGAATTCAGGGTTGAGCTTCTCATAGTACTCCAAACCAAGAGGAAGGTCCTCGAATGAACTGAAGTGAATGTCTACAGCTCGGTTCAGAAACTTGATGATCACCTTTGGTTCTTTCCCTTTAACTACAGCTAGCACTGCCTGAAGATAAGCCAGCTCCTTCAAGAGAATATAGACTTATGTCAGCTAAGTTAAGTGAAATGATGAAACCCATTAAAATACATAAGCTATTCTGGAATGCCACTGCTCTCCACCATCTCAGTGCATTTACACCAAAAGACGGCAGTGGAAAGCCTGGAAATGAGCTGAGGACCATAACCTTATTGATGTTCTGCTGGAAAAGAGGTTGGGGGGTGGTCCTTTGCAGATAAGGCCACCTGTATGTCACTCTGGGCTAAGCCAGGTGTCTGGCGCATCCTGCCTGGAAACCTTCTGCTATCTGGGATAAAAGTTCAGCACATTGGGAAAATGATGTTGGGCTGGAGCGGCCAACTGGAGTGAGAGAGAGAGAGACAGAGCATTTGAGCAGGTCGCATTACCCACATCTGCCTCTTGAGGGTGACAGAAATGGATCCATGGTGGGACACATTCAGATTGACAAATCTTCTCCAGACTCAGCAGATGCTGGCATTGCATGGAGAAGCCTATGGATATTTCGACCCTAAAAATCATTGGCCCAGATTCTGTAGTTAGCGGCGAAGGAACAGAACTCCCTGGAGCCTGTCAGCAAAGTCTTCACCAGGACATCCTCTACAGAGATAGAAATGAGTTTCTTCAATCAACCAGATTGAAAAATTCTAACTGAGGTATGCAGTCTTAACCAGGACGTATAACTAAACATTGGAAAATACCAACATGATTAAAGGAGAGATATAAAATAGATAGTATTAAAAGTATAGTTTTGAGCTCTATGAATATGTCCAACATTATTTCCCTTAGAGGCAATGTGACACCAAACTTGTAAAATTATATATCAAACTATTCAGCAATTATTATTACACAATTAGAAACTCATCTACACCAGCCTAACTGTTTCAGCTGTTATCATGCAGAGTGAGTAGTCAGGTGTCACAGGCTCATGCTCTTTTTAGTCATGTCAGTGCTAAACAGGGCTGTCATGGTGCAGTGCCAGTGTCCCTAACCCTAAGCTAGGTGGCCTGGTTTCAAGTCCCACCTGCTCTGGAAGAGTGGAATAAAGTCTATGAACAGGTTGTTTAGGAAAATATCTTTAGCAGACTGGATAGGGAATAACTAATTCCCCTGGTCAAACAGTTATGTATCAGAGGAAACTGCTTTAAGGTGATTTCAGTAATTTCAGTGCCAAGTCCAATGATGAGGATTGCAACAGCATACCCTGTGGTAGAAGCAGGGTATGCCTGACAGCAACCTCTGGATCTGTGTATTTAACTGGGCGCACATGGGTGTAATGCTTGCTGTCCAATTTATCCTGTGTTAACAGCGAGTGCTGCTAATCTCTGCTTTATTCCTGTTACAAACAAATCTGGCGCAAGATAATTCTAATCTCTTCACGAAGAAAGCATTTTAGTCATTTCAAGGGGATCTTTTAATGACACCACATCTAAAAATATTCTAAGTATGAAATTCTGATGTTCATTAATTGTTTGCGATGTAGACAGATTTTAAAACAAAATATCTTGGTATAAATTATATGCTTACAGATATTTCTTCTAATCTATATTCCTTGAAAAATCATCGGAGTTATTTTATAATGCAATATTGTATTGCAAGTGATTGTTTTTTTAATTTTATTACATTTTCTATCTATTGATTTTAAGATATTTCTGCCAGCAAGAGTGCCAAACAAAACTGGGGTGGTATTGGGTGCATTGCTTCCCCTACTAATGACATTTTAATTTGGTTTCCATTTTTCCCTTTAGTTACAATAAGCTGTTTGTGTTCTTTTTAATCTGTCTTTTGCTTTTACAAAATATATATTAATAAAATCCAGCAGGAGTGGAGAGTGTCTTTGAACAGGGTAGCAAGTTCTGTGTGAAAAAATAAAGAAGCTCTTCCAAAGTCTATTCTTCTCTGTAAGTGCTTTACAAATCGGCTGAAATTATCGCTAACACTTACCGCAGATGTTCCGATTAACCCTTGCACTTCTTTGAGGAGTTCTAGCTGTTGTTCTGCATCTTCTAAATGCCCAAGTATAATCTCTGCCTGAATTCTTCCTAAACAAAACAGACTGTTCTTTACATTACCCAGTTACACCATCATTAGAGAGCTTTAGGGCTCTCTGTTCGATTGAGATATAGGAAGGATATTTTCAAGCTGGAGTGGGTTCAGAAGAGATTTACCAGGATGTTGCTGGGAATGGAGGGTTTGAGTTACAGGGAGAGGCTGGATAGGCTGGGATTTTTTTCACTGAAACGTAGGAGGTTGAGAGGTGACCTGGAAGAAGTTTCTCTAATAATGAGGGATATAGGTAAGGTGAATGGCAGGTATCTTTTCCTAAGGGTGGAGGATTTCAAGATGAGGGGGCATATTTTTTAAGGTGAGCGGAGAAAGCTTTAAAAAAGACATGAAGGACAACATTTTTATACAGAGAGTGGTTTGGGTGTGGAATGGACTTCCAGAGGAAGTGGTGGATGTGGGTAAGTTACAACATTTAAAAGACATTCAGATAAGTACGAGAATAAGAAATGTTTGGAGGGATATGGGCCAAATACAGGCAGGTGGGACTAGTTTAGTTTTGGATTGTAGTTGGCATGGACTGGTTAGACCAAAGGGTCTGTTTCCAATCTGTATGACCCTACTTTATGATTTAGAGATGGAGATTTCAGTTATGTTTGTTGTAATATTGCTCCAAATATCATGCAGTTGAATACACTGATTAACATCTGGTTCACTAATGTCTTTTAAGGAAGGAAACTGCCATCCTTACCTGGTCTGGCCTACATGTGACTCACAGCAATGTGGTTGACTCTAAAAAACTGCCCTCTGGGTAATTAGGGATGGGCAATGAATGCTGCCTGGTCAGCGATGCCCTCACCTCATGAATGAATTAAAAAAAACATACTGCTAAACATGTATGTAAATGATTTGGCATACAAGAACTGATAAAATTTAACATATGACACGATCAGTGTTAATCAGCAGGTAATATGTGTCTGAAAAGATCTCAACAGAGAACTCTTTGTTTTTGTTTTAAAAACCAAAACACAACACAACTAATGGAGAAACTTAGTGTGAGCATATTCAGTCTTTTCACGTGAACCTTATGGACAAAAGTAATTTCCATATCATTCCCTTATATGTTTGTATCTCTTGACAAGGTTTAATTTTCTTAAACTTCCAGGTCCAAATGTTATGACTTCTGAAAATTTCTGATCAGTTCAGTCACATTTCTACATTCAATGTTAATACAGTTGTGTTGAGTTATTCTAAAGATCATGGAAAATTGAGATAGTTGACCATTCATCGTGGACAGGGATTTGAAGAGGATATTTCTGCTCTGCTAAGATTCGCTTCACAATGCATGTTATTATTTGAGATAGTGGCATAGTGGTCATGCCACTGATCTAGTAATCCAGAGGCCCAGTATAATTTCATAGGGCCACGGGTTTAAATCTTACCATTGGCAGATCGTGGAATATAATTTCAAATGAATAAAGAACTGATATATAAATGATGATGATGAAATTATCAGCAATTGTTGTAAAATCCCATCTGGTTCACTGATGTCCTTTAGGGACATCTTAATCTGGTCTGGCTCACATGTGACTCCAGACTCACGGTAACATGGTTGACTCTTAATTGTCCTCTAAAATGGCCTGGCAAACCAATCAGTTGAAGGGCAATTAGGGACTGTGACAATACTATGGCTTTAGGAAGTGTATTTTGTCCTGAGTTTTTTTTTGAAGAGTTTTAAGACAGAGTTACTGAGCCATCTATTTGATTCCAATAAAGTAAACAGCTTGTGAGGCCTTGGGGATTTTTAAAAGTTGAAACAATAGAAGCAGCCTGAATGGGTGGGGTCAAGCTCCCAAAGAACCAGGATTTTTCAATAGCAGTTGCTAGGATCTTGAAGCTGGGTTTGGAAGCTACAGTACGTCTCTCCCTTCTACTGCCTCTCTCAGAGTTTTCTCTTGATGTTTTCCCTTCTGGACTGGAGAATTGTCTGTGAGATAGATTATCTATTATCTATTGAAATTCTATTTTACTGATTTTGCCTTTCGCCAAGGGTATGCTTATGGGATATTACTATATTGAAACAGACTCTGTTGAGTAGTTAAATAATGTATTATTGTGTTAAGTTTTCCAATAGACTTAAATTATTCCAATTTCTTCTTCCTTTTATTGTATTTTAACCATAGCATATGAATAAAATGTGTTTTGCTTCAAATCTGTTAGTCTGGCCAATCAAATTGCATCTGGACACAATGCCTGGCATTTACCTTCAAAATAAGAAAAAGCTAGGGTCTAGACTATCTTCTGAATATATTTTGAAGGGGTTTGGTCTCGTCTATTACAGGATGGACAACAAATGCTGGCCTTACCAGTGCCAGACTCATCTGATGAAAATATTAAGAATTATGTTGCCACTAATAACCAGTACCTTCAACCTCACACTGCAGCAACCCAAGGTCTTTAAGAAATATTTCAACTTACACACCTGTCAGTGCAGGCATGTTGGTTTCACTCAGTTTCATTGCATCTGTGTACTGTTTCACTGCATCCCTCAGTTTATCCTGGAGAAATAGTTGGAAACCTAGCTCTGTTGCAATTTCTGCGTCCGTGGGGGCCATGTATAGAGAACGCTCCACCAAACTGTAGGTCTGATCCAAAATAGTCTGGTTCCTGCCACACTGTCAAAGGCATAATGTGCATAACAGGTCAAATCTATATTAGCAAACAAAACATTCAAATGGAATTAGATGTATACTTGAAGGGAAACACTGTAGAGTTTTGCTGGAGGTTCAGGGAAATAAATACACCAGACTTTTACCAGACCATAGAATTGCTCTCTCTTTCGACAGACAGAGAGGGAGAGAGACAAATAGCGGTGGTTTAACGTGAGGGTCACCAAGTGGGGATAATTCAATAGAAAGGCATGATGGCCTCCTTGTCTAGTTCTATGATTTTGTCAAGCATCTATTCTTCAGCTGACAACATAAAAAATAAAACTCAAAGCCAGTATTCTCTCAACATCAAAATTAAATTTGAAATTTACCCTCAGGAGAATATTGTTTCAATTCTTCATTTGGATAGGTGCACGTCAAAGTCAAATGTCTAAAATTAAAAAAAACCTGCTTTGCTTACCAGTCTGCTTAATAAAACAGCTACACGTTGATAAAGCTTTGGATTCTGAGGTTCCCTTCTCTCCAAGGCACTAATGAGCTGTTTCACATAATTTTCAGCCTATATTAATAAATGGATTGTAAAAACACATAAATGATGGTACACTGTATTCAGAGCCATAGCAATTTGCAGCCACCCTCAGAGAGTTTTGGGTTGGCAACCACTCCCGTTGTTCTAACCCCTTGATCAAATAATGCTTTGATACTGATGGCAACAATTTCTGTCTCTCCTTTGGGGTCTAGCTGTTGTGCCCCTGTTATAGTTGTTTATATAACTAGATTATGGTTGTAATGAGAAACAAAAACAGAAATTGCTGGAAAAGTTCAGCAGGTCTGGCAGCATCTGTGGAGAGAAAACAGAATTAGCTTATCAGGTCGAGTGACCGTTCCTCAGAACTGGTTGTAATGAGGTCTGGAATGGTTTTGAGAGGACTTGATCTGAACATCTGAAAACATGTTACTGGTAAAAAGAAGATATTTGGCCAACTATTGATGACTTCATCCATCACCTTATTAATGATTAGTAGGAGTCTTATTGGGCAGGAATTGGCTGCTTTATATACCCTCTGTCCTACATGAGTAGGGTAGGGCAAGCCTGTGCAATATTTTACAATATGATAGGTAAATGTTAATATTCTAAATGTATGGAACAGCTTTGTTAACTGAGCAGTTCGCTTTGCTGCACAGGTCTTCAACACTTCAGTTGAGATAATATTAGGTCCATAAGAGCCAAGACCTAGCCAACATCCAAGCTTGAGTTAATAAGTGGCAAGTAACATTAGTGTCACACAAGTGCTAGGCAATGACCATTTCCAACAAGACAGAATCAAGCCATCACTCCTTAATGTTTAATTACATTACCATTGCTGAAACCCCACTATAATATCCTGCAGCAGTTCAAGAAGGCAGCTCACCATCACCTTCTCCACAGCAATTAGAGATGGGCCTTAAGTGCTGACCCTGCCACTGACACTCACATCCCACAGATGAATAAAAACAAAAGTCCCATGGCTTTTGTTGTGTCCAGTGTACTCAGATATATTCTAGTGTCACACAGACGTGAACCAAATTGACTGTGAAATGGTACCTATGATGGTGGGGATCTTAGGAGGTGTGCGAGTGGGAACGTTCACTTTGAGCTTTTGGTTGATCAATCTTGCATGCTGCACATCTTTGTCATCAAATGAGACAAAGGTAGGACGTAAACCATCACCTTGAGGAAGTAGCCATCTACCGTGAAGAGGAGTCAGGAAATATTTCTGATGATCGACTTTTGCAAACAATATCCCAGATTGCAGACAAAAAGCTTCCCTCATTCACTCATGTACAACGCAGTTGCATAGCCCTCTTGCATGGCAGTGGTGTCCTTAAGCGTATGTGCCCCCTCTCTCAACTCTGGTCTTCTGGCCCTTAAACTTCATCATGACATTCATTTTTCTGGTAGGGATTTTCTGGTACCGTGAGGTACTAGCTCTCCTCTCCCTCATTCTCCTCCCCTAGTCTCCACCAGAGTGGACCATTTCCATCACTCCTTTGGCATCTGTTGACATAACCTGCTTTGTAATTGCTTCTCTTTAGTTCAAGCCACTCATCCCAGTGGCTGTCTCACAAATGACCCCTTGGGGATAGGAGAGACAAAGGGGGAACCAGTAGCTGTGATAGACTACATTTCGAAAAGACATTCAATTAGGTATCACACAAAAGGTTAATGGGCACAATAAAAGTTAATGGAGTTTGGGTTAATAAATGTGATCCCTGTGGCACCCTACTAGTTACCATGTTGAAAATGCTCCCTTTGTCCTCACTCTCAGTCTTCTATTAGTTAGCCAATACTCTAATAATGTGCTATACCCAACACCACGGGCTCTTATTTCAGTTAGTAGCCTTATGTGTACCTTATCAAATGCTTTTTGGAAATCCAAATATATTACATCTACTGGTTTCCCATTATCTACCCTACTTGTTACTTCTTCAAATAATTCCAATAAATTAATCAAACATGATTTCCCCTTCATGGAGCCATATTGACTCTGATAAGATTATACATTTCTGAATGCTTTGCTTTTACATCCTTTATAATTGACTCTAACATTTTCCCAATAAAAGCAGCTAAGCCAACTGGCCTGTAGTTTATTGATTTTTATTGTTCCCTTTTGGATAAAGGTGTTACATTGGCAGTTTTACAATCTTTGGAACTTTTCCAGAATCTAAGGATTCTTGGAAGATTATAACCAGCTCATCCACAATTCTAACTGCACAGTTTCAAAAAATTCCTTTCTTCTTTTATCTGACAAAATGGTGCGAAAACCCATCACTCGCTAAGTAACACAGAAATATACTTTGAACAAAAGGGAACTAATGAGTTGGCTTCTCTTCAACATTCTTTTATGTGGGTGACCATAAGTCATAGGAGGTGAAATAGGCCATTCAGCCCATCAGTTCTGCTCCACCTTTCAATGAGAGCATTAGCTGATCTGATAATCTCAACACCACTTTCCTGCCTTTTCCCCGAACCCTTGAGTTCTTTACTGATTGAAAATCTGTCCATCTCGCCCATGATGTACTTAGCTATGCAGCCTCAACAGGTCTCTGCAGTTAAAAAAAAAATTACAGATTCATTATCCTCTGAGGGAAGAAATTCCTCCTCATGTATGTATTAAATGTGTGATCCTTTGTTCTCTGGTCCTAGACTCACCCACTAGCAGAAACAATCTTTCCACATCTAACCTACTAAGTCCCCTAAGAATCCTGTACATTTCAAAAAGGTCTCCTCTCATTCTTCTAAACTCCAATGAGAACAGGCCAAATCTACCAGGCTCCACCTCTTATAAGTTCCTCCCTACTTGGTATCAGCCTAGTACCTCTACTACCAGCATATCTTTCCTTAGATGAGATGACCAATATTATTAACAGTATTCCAGCTGAGGCCTTGTATAGTTTTAGCAAAACTTTCCTACTTTCATTCTCTGTTCCCATTAGAACAAACGCCAACATTCCATGTGTTTTCCCTATTACCCATCGAGCTTGGATGCTAGCTCATTGTGATTCATGAATGAAGAAGGCCAAATTCCTTTGTTCTGTAGCTTTTTGCATTCTTTCTACATTAAAGTGATATTCAGCTTCTCTATTCTTCCTGCCAAAGTGCATAACCTCACATTGTACATTATGTTCCATCAGCTATTTTTTTGCTCAATTGCTTAGCCTGTCTACATCCCTCTGTAGACTCTTTGTGTCATTCTTACTATTTGTGCTCAGTGATTCAGGTATGTTCTCATCAAATCTCCAGACCTTGTCATTTCAAATTCACATCTGGGGCTCTGCATAGGCTCTTGAGAACATAAGTAATGGGAGCAGGAGTGGGCCATTTGGTCAATCGAGCCCTCTCCAGCACTCAATGCAATCATGGCCAATCTTCCATTTCAACACCATTGTTCTGCACTACCTCCATATTTTTAACATCTAGAAATCTATCCATCTCAGTCTTGATCATACGCAATGACTGCGCTTTCACAGCCTTCTGAGGTGCAGAATTCGCCACCCTCCGAGCTAAGAGGTTTTGAGTATGGAGTAGGGATGTCTTGCTGTAGTTATACAGGACTTTGGTGAGGCCACACCTCGAGTATTGTGCTCAGTTTTTGGTCTCCTAGTCTGACGAAGGACATTTTTGCTATTGAGGGAGTCCAGTGAAAGTTCACCAGATTGATTCCTGGGATAGCAGAACTGTGGCAAGAATGGATTGACCAGAATTGTACTCATTGGAATTTAGAAGAATGTTAGAGTGGTGCGTGGAATCTCAAAGAAACATATAAAATCCTAATGGGACTGGACAGGCTAGATGTGGGAAGAATGTTCCTGATGTTAGGGAAGTCCAGAACTAGAGATCACAGTTTAAGAATAAGGGGTAAGCCACTCAGGACTGATTTGAGGAAGAATTTCTTCACTCAGAGAGTTGTGAACCTTTGGAATTCTCTCCCACAGGAAGCTGCTGGGGCCAGTTCATTAGATAAATTCAAGAGGAAGCTGGGCATGGCCTTGTAGCTAAAGGGATCAAAGGGCATGGAGAGAAAGTGGGAATGGGATACTGAGATTGCATGAATAGCCGTAATCCTATTAAATGGTGGTGCAGGCTGAAAGGGCCAAATAGCCTACTCCTGCACATATTTCCCATGCTACTAAGAGGTCTCTCCTCATCTCAGTCCTAAATTATTTGTCTCTTATTCTGAGACAAGATCCCTTGGTTCTAATCACCCCCAACTAGGGGTAAATCCTTTCTACATCTACCAGTTGAGCCTTTGTGTAGGGTGTTGTAGTGTTGGGCTCAAAATGAAACCTGCAAACCAGACTGTTAAGGTTAAGGGTAAATTGAACATGACAATGAGCAATTGAAGTAAAATAGAAAATACATGAAAATAGGCTCTTGCAAAACAGCCTATTTTGACGGGAAGGTAACTGCATTACCTCAATCGTCTGTGGGAACCATCATTTATTTAGTGAACACGGAGCCAGCTGGAGATGTTTTAAACTTATTTCCTGCACAATCGAACTTTCTGGAAAAGTACTGAAGGTACCAAGAAATGGTGATAAGCACGTAACCGGAGGACTATTAATATCAGGGACTGTGCCCCACTCATTGGACCTGCCCCGTGGGACCAGGTTAGTGAGACTGGGTTAGTGAGACAAGGACTATCCCTGTAGGACTGGGTTAGTGAGACCGGGATTATCCCTGT
>JAHRHZ010000034.1:7292414-7316749 GCA_024137785.1 Ginglymostoma cirratum | reverse complement strand
CCTGTAGGACTGGGTTAGTGAGACCGGGACTATCCCTGTGGGACTGGGTTAGTGAGACCGGAACTACCCCTGTGCGACTGGGTTAGTGAGACTGGGACTTTAATTATGAGACTGGGTACATGAGACCGGGACTATCCCAGTGGGACCAGGTTTGTGAACTGGTGCTGTACAATTGGAGATAGAGCTTCAAGTGCCAGCCGTCACCCAGGAATCCCCAATGGGCAGAATGCAGTGAGACTCACTTGTTGAATACGTCTAAAGTAATTTAAGCTAATAGATTCACTCATTAGTTTGCATATATCTAAAGTAGATTAAGTTAATTAATTTGCTTGAAATCCAAGTGCACATATCTTCTTGTATTCATTTTGTTCAGACCTTAAAGAACCTGTTAGGTACTTTCAGCCAAACAATACAGAGGTGAAATCAGGTCCCAGAGGACAACCTCTGTTAGACCATGTTAATAAATCTGTTTATCTCACTATTTCATAGCTTCCTCACCTCAGTCTGATCTCCTTCTTTACAAAGCGCATGAAGACACAAGATTAGCAGTGCATCTACATTGGTGCCATCCTTCAACATAATTCTTGTTTTAATGAGGAGAAAAAGAAGGGTTTGTTAAGTGTATAATCTATTTACGTACCTATCACATATGCACCCTTTACATATAATGGACAATTGTACTGTTGTTTCTGGTATAGACAGTCATAAAATTATGATTACATTCGAATGAAGATGATTCATTGCATTATTATTCAAATGTTCATTAACTAATTTACCATTAACTCATTTCATCTGTGGCTTTTCAAAAAATATTCACTGGTTTATTTACAATATAGAAATGCCGTCCAAATTGCATTCTTAGCCAACTGGATGCCGGTACCAACTAACCATGGACCACAATAAAAGCAAGGGCTATAATGCCATCTCTGGCAGGTACTCATACACTGGAGGAACTGTCAGGGAAGCAAGAATGCATTTTGACGTTGAGTGATGGTGAGAGAAGCTCAAGTATTGGGAGTTTACTTTAAGCAAAAGATTTATCAAATGAGCCATTGGAAGTCCTACAAGAACAAAAATCATAAGTCATAGTACACAATTGATCAATCAGATTAGGAGTCTGATTTACATCATGCATTAATCAGCGCCATTCACTGTTCATGTGCTGAACTACAAAAATCATTTCCTTTTCTATTATCTTCCTCTTTACATTTACCTTTGTGCAGTTTCTAAAGTTTGATCCCAGTTGTTTTGGGCCAAAAACAGTTTCATCTTCAGAATGAGAGCTGGCATGAATGTTGGAGTGGTGGCAATAATCTGGTTGATGGTTTCCAGGGCGATCATGAAATTCTGTTCCTTCTGAAGGTAGCAGACCTGTGGTTCAGAAATCAGCAGTGGGTAGCAAGCTGGCACTTAATGTGGCCCCTGTGTTAGCACCCACTCTGAGTATGTTCACCCCACACACAGACGTATGAAAGGAGTTCCAATTCTTTAAGGTCAGTAATCTTTCCATGTGATTGTTTGGCACCCTGAAATTATTTAGTTCTGCCCAAGTCTGCCCAAGAAATGTGTAAACATAGACTGATTGTGTCATCAGTGAGGAGGAGAAGGAAAATAAAGTGTGAATGATGCTGTTGACACCTGCCTTGGGAACAGGAGCAGACCATTCATAGTCTTGACCCTGCTCAGCCATTCAATTAAACCTTGACTGATTTGTGCCTTAATTCCAATTCCATTCACCCTACTTCATTCCACATTCCTTAGGATAAAATGCCCAAATTTACTTTTCTTTATTCATTCACAGGATGAAGGTGCCGCTGGCAAGGCAACATTTATTGCCCATCCCTAATTGCCCCAGAGTGCAGTTAAAGAATCAACCACATTGCTGTGGCTCTGGAGTCACATGTAGGTCAGACCAGGTAAGGACAGCAATCTCCTTCCCTAAAGGACATTAATGATCCAGGTGGGTTTTTCTTGACAATCAACAATGAGTTCACAGTCATCATTAGATCCTTAATTCCAGATATTTATCGAATTCAAATTCCACCATCTGCCATGGTGGGATTTGAACCCAGGTCCCCAGAACGTTATCTGTGTCTCTGGATTAACAGTCCAGTGATAATATCACTAGGCCATTGCCACCCCCAAAATAAAAATCGATCGATCTCACTTTGGAAATTTTCGATTGACCCATAGTAGCGGACACCCATTTTGCAAAGAAGCGCTTTCTACCAATGTTTCAGAATGATCTTGTTCTAAATTTACGATTGCCCCACCCACCCCCGTTCCGTACTCAACCACCCAATGAATTAGTTTCTCTCCATCCACACTACCAATCTTAACAGTGCTCAATTCAACCTTCAATTCCCGAGGGAATACAGGTCCGGTATAAGCAACTTGCCCTCATAATGTAACTCGTTCACTTCTGGCATCGTTCCTCTCACTCAGTGTGGCAGCTCTCACCTCTGAAGACCCAATTTGTATGCAGCCCTAGTTGGAACAGAAATGGAATGGGGACAATCACAAGCCAAACAGGCATGTGCACATAACCATTTAATTCAGCAATGAGTCAGCAGTCTCACATTGAAAGGCCATGGTTGATGTGGGAAGCTGAAAGATCACACTAGTGTGTTGGGGGTGTGGATGTCTGAGCATCATTAACTGAACCGAAAACTAATACTTGATTGAAATTTGAACTAACAGATACACACATGCTGTTCCTTTAAGTCAAAAGCATGGTCAAACAGTGTTCTCTCAATGAGAGCAAGCATCTGATGCTAATATCACTGCTCTTTCTATTCAAAATGATGGATGCTTGAAGAGTTGGGGCATTGTTAGTAGAACTGGTAATTATCATCCCAATGTGTCTCAACTGAGAGAGGTGGCAATGCAACATAACTGTTTGCGTTTCCCCATTCTCATAGAAGCTGCTGTAAGTGAACTCATAAGATACATTAGAAATGCAAGTTCCTGTTTATCAAACTGCGTGACACAGAATCAACAGGTTAATAGCTCACCTTTCCCATCAAACCAAAAATATCTTTCGAATCCTGCAGCCCTTCCTCAAGGTAACCGATGGCCTTCTTCATATTCCCATTTTTGTTGTCTGTTAGTTCAATCCATCCTTTCAGTATTAAAGTCTGCCAGCATAAACAATACAGAAACTGAATACAAATGGTTCTGTCAGCATAGATTGGATGAGCCTCTTCTGTTTCGCATGACAACGGCAAAAATACAACAAAAGCTAGAAATCTGAAGTAAGAACAGAAATGCTCAAATATTTAGGGGGAACATCAGTGTTCTAACAAAAGGTTATTGGCCTGAAACATTGGGAACTGTAGGAGAGAGAAAACAGCTGGGTGGCTGGGGGATTGGGGGAGTTATGAAGGTATTTATTGAGGCAGGAGCTGTGTTTACTGGTTTCTTAACATTAAGTTAAATGTGAGCAGTTCAGGCATCATAATGTCTATTTTTTGGGAACCTACTTACCTATTTATGGGAACCTATGTAGCATGTACAATAGATATTTTTAATCCATCTGTTCAAAAATGTTATTACACATCACTGAAGCAAGTGGGACTTGTTCCTAGATCTCCTAGCTCAGGGGTAGTAAACTACTACGACATCACAAGAGTCCTACATTCAGGCACCATAACTGGGAACCTCATCAAATTCATCAAGAATAAGTCAGCAGCAGTCAGGAAGAAACTGCGCCTCTGATTTCTGGACAATTTAAAGAGGCTTGCACCAGATACATTTGCTCAATCTTTGGGTGTGAGGTGAGGTTTTTTCTGTGTCTAATTCTGCAGTAAAGCAGACTGGAGCTGGAGAAGCTGGACAGTGTAGTAGCAGCAGGGAAAAGGGTTACATTTTGTAAGATCTTCAGAATCTAATGGCTCAGCATTGCAGCACTTAGCACACTGAAGAACTCATTGAGCACCCTCTCACATTTGATAAGGATCAACTTTGGGCAGTGCCCACTCCAGGACAATTAGCCCCAACCTGGCTTGTGTTTAGGTGTGCAACATTCCATGATGTAAGTGGCTTAGGGTAGGAATGAGGGAGTGCTGCATTGTCAGAAATGTCAGAAACTGCAATTTCATTTGGTCACCCGTTGTTTCAGGCAGATGATCAGAAGCATCCCAATGTACCACTCAGAGAAGACCAGGGAAGGTTGTCCTGCTGGACAACGCTGTCAACAAAAACAACAAAAACAGAAGTTGTTGGAAAAGCTCAGCAGGTCTGGGTGAATTTTCTTCACAGATGCTGCCAGACTTTCCAACTTCTGTTTTTGTTCCTGATTTAGCATTCGCAGTTCTTTCGGTTTTTAATTCTGTCAACAACACTAGTTTTAAAAAAAGTAAGTTGTCATTCACCCCAGCGCTGTTTGAGGGACCTTGTTGTATTCAAAATGGTTGTAGCATTTGCCAATTAAAGTGACAATGACCGTGGCTCACAAGGGTAGGTAAAGATAAATTATTTTCACTGGTTGAGGGGGTATAGAGAGAACTAGGGCTATACCATTCAGGAGACATGTTAGGAAGCGCTTCTACACACAAAGAGTGGTGGAGACTTGGAACTCTCATTCACAAACAGCAGTGGATCAGTTGTTCATTTTAAAATCTGAGATTTTTATTAAGCAGAGGTATTAAGGGACATGTGCCAAAGGCAGGTTTATAGAGTCAGGCCACAGATCAGCCATGATCTCATTGAACGATGGAATTACTTGAGGGGCTGAATGGCCTACTCCTGTACTTGTGTAAGTAATGCACTGCGTGTGAAGAGCTGTGGTATCATGACAGATTGCTACATGGACACATTGTTTCGCTCAATTCAAGACACATACCTCCTTTGACTCACTGGAAATTTTTAATAGCCTGTCAGTGTGCTCCCGAGCTTCCTGATACCGATTCACAAGCCACAGGAACATGCCAGTATAATACAGAGCTTTATCGCCTGCTGATTTCTCACTTTCCCTGAACCTTCTGTTAAGTTCGTGAATGGCATCATGATCTTGGAAAGGCAAAATACATCTTAATCATTTTAGCATCAGGAAACAACATCGTTTGACTTTAAAGTTTTATTAAAGTAGTCTACAATGTGCCTTGCTGTGGTAGCTTTACAGTGGTAAAACATCCTCATGTAACTCACGGGAACGTTATCAAACAAAATTTGGCACTGAGCTGCATTAACAGACAGACAACCAAAGATTTGGTTAAATAACTTGTTTTTATTAAGGGTCTTGAAAGAAGAGTGAGGGATGGAAATGCAGGGAAGCTTCAGGAAATTAAAGATCTCAGATCCAATTGCTGCTGAAGACACAACCACCAAATGTGGAGTGATTTAAAATTAGGGATGTGCAAGAGGCAAGAACTGAAGGTGTTCAGATATGTTGCTGGGTTGAGGCAATAGGAGGCTGCAGAGATAGGGAGGGTGAAACCACAGAAGGAGTTCAAAACAAAGAGGAGAATTTAAGGTCAAGTCATGTTCAACCCTCAATGTTAGCACTGGAATGAGATATTCCATTTTGCCCCCCCGTAAACATATGTTCAGTGGTTCCCCCCACCAGTGAGCAAACTCATTAATAAACTCCAATCAGCTTTGTTAAGATGGCCAATCAGAGACTGGAAGTTTCCAGGCTCTAGACACAGTTATTGGACGGGGGAATTCAATGGCAATATATAAATCTCCCTTGTATTGATCTCAGGAGGGGGTTATTTTTGGTGGTTATCCTCTTGTCTGACAGCTGTGTCCCCAATTTCATCAATGCAGTCTCAAACCCTGGAAGGCATGTTGTTTCCCAGTTATTTACCTCAACTGTAAGGAAAGCTGGTAATAGGATAATGGTGGCAAGGTGAAGCTCCAAATTGGTCATTAATTGACCACTTAAGAGTCTTGACTGCTGTGGAGTTGAGAAGATCACCCATAGATGTTTGCACCCAGCACTTAATTGCTAAATGGCATGGTGGCTCTGTGGTTAGCATTGCTGACTCACAGCTGCAGGGACCTAGGTTTGATTTCAGCCTTGTCTATGTGCAGTTTGCATGTTCTCCCTGTGTATGTGTGGGTTTCTGCTGGGTGCTCTAGTTTCTTCCCACATTCCAAAGTTGTGTAGGTTAAGTGGATTGGCCTTGGTAAATGTAGGGATAAGGGTAGGTCTGGGTGGCTTCTCTTCTGTGGGTCAGTGCAGATTCAATGGGCCAAATAGCCTCTGTCTTTTAAGTGTTAAGAAGGGGGCAAGTATTTCTCCAGGGCCAATTTGCCTTCCTTGCCAACTCCAGGCTGGGGAAGAATGCACCCTCTGTTTTGTTCTCTACAGATGATAGACCTGTTGGGTTTCTTCCAACAGTCCATGTTTTAATTTCAGTTTTTCAGGATCTACAGCATTTTATTTTTATTTAAAACCAAGATATTGTTGGACTGGGAGACAATGTAGGTTAGCAAGTCTGGGTGGTTGATGGACAACTTTAAGTATACACAAGAAAGCTGAAGAAAAACAGAAGAAACACTCAGCCCATCAAGCAGTTTCCTTCCAGAGCAAGGGATAACAAGGTGTAGAGCTGGATGAACACAGCAGGCCAAGCAGCATCACTGGAGCAGGAAAGCTGATGTTTCGGGCCTAGACCCTTCTTCAGAAAGACATGGTCAGAAGGGAAAGCTCTGTACAAAAACTCACTGCCCCAAGAGGAACAATGCAAATTGCCGAATATTCAAGTATTCATCTCAATATTTCTTAGAAGTTGTTACGGTTCCCTCTTCCACCACACTTGCAGGCAGTGAGTTCCTGATGCTCTCACTGTAGTCCAAACTCCCTCTGAATTACTTCCAAAGCAGATATGCTTTCCCCCCTTAAGGTGACAAATTGTACACAGGACTCCTTTCTTCTAAAGCCAGATACATCTTGAAAAGATATTTTTATTGACAAGTTTGTTTTTGCAATGCTGCATTCATTTGGATAAATGTGAAACTAAAGTCCTGCCTGCTCTCTCGGGTAGTTGTAAAAGGCTGGGACACCTTGCGAATGGGAGTGACAATAACAAGCTTAACACTCACACTGTGGAGTGGTATGGTGGTTTAGTGGTTAGCACTATTACCTCAAAGTACCAGGGACCCACGTTCAATTCCACCCTCGAGTGAACATCTGTGTGGAGAGTGCACAATTCTCTCTATGTCTGTGTTTGTGTGCTCTAGTTTTCTTCCATAGTCCTAAGATATGCAGGCTAGGTAGATTGGTCATGCTAAATTGCCCATTGTGTCCAGGGATGAGTGGGTTGGCTATGGGAAATGCAGGGTTACAGGAATAGGGTGGGATGGCATTTGGAGGGTTGGTGTAAGCCAAATGGCCTGCTTCCATGATGTAAGGGATCTATAATCAATAGGAAATGGGTCTACGAGAGCACAGAATTGGGAGTATTTGTGATGTGGGAAAGTAGTTTTATATTTGATGGGTGCAGGATTTTAACTCAGAATAGAAAACAAGTTCTCAGCTCAGAATATGAAACTGAACGAGTAAACTATGAAAGAAAATATTCCATTTCGTGCTCCCTGGATCCAAAATTGATCACGTCAGTCACCCCTTGTTTATCTCCATCTTCCCCAGGTTTTTCCACTCGCTTAATCAACCTGGGTCTTTCTGTAAGGTCCTGCTCCCATTTGCATGACTTCCTGCGCTTCCTAAATTAGTACCATCTGCAAATCTGGGCATAAAACTCTCTACTCTGTAATCCAATTCATTGATGAACATGGTGAAAAGATATTGCAGAGAATGATTCCCAATTGACTTTAGAATGTTCCTAGAACAGATGAACGGGAAAAGACCCTTGGTGACTTCAGCCTATTCAAATAAGCCAGGGTCCTGTATCTTGGAAAAAAACAAAGTTGCTGGAAAAGCTCAGCAGGTCTGGCAGCATCTGTGAAGGTAAAAACAGAGTTAATGTTTCAGGTCCAGAGACTCTTCCTCAGAACAGACGGTACTAAATTAGGAGGTGCAGTAAGTCATGCAAATGGGAGAAGGACCTTACAGAAAGACCCAGATTGATTAAGCGAATGGAAAAACTAAGTTGTGAGGAAGGGTCACCGGACCCTAAACGTTAACTTTGTTTTTTCCTTCACTGATGCTACCATGCCTGCTGAGCTTTTCCAGCAACTTCTGTTTTTGTTCCTGATTTACAGTATCCACAGTTCTTTCGGTTTTTATCCAGTATCCTGGAATAGCCTTGTGGAAAAAAAGACAACCTGTTTTGGAACTTTCAATTCACTTGATCTCAGCGGATCTAAGATCGATTAATAGAGTAAAAGAATCATAGTTATACAGCACGGAATCAGGCGCTTTTGGTCCAACTCATCCATGTTGATCAAATCTCCTAAATTAATCTGGGTGGCATCGCAATGTTGCCACCCGCAAACTGGAGGAGCAGCACCTCATATTCTGCCTTGGGAGCCTACAGCCCAATGGCCTAAACATGGAATTCACCAGTTTTAAAATCTCCCCACCCCCTCAGCCTCATCCCAAGACCAACCCTCCCTCTCATTCCCACCTCCTTGACCTGACACAACCTGTCCATCTTCTCTCCCACCTATCCACCCTTCCCATCCAACTGACCAATTCCCACCACTCCTTACCTGCATTCACCTATCACCATCCCACCCATCTTTTCCAGTCCCAGCCCCACCCCTCCTCTCTCCATTTATTTCTGAGCTCCTTTCCCCCTCCCAATTTCTGAAGAAGGATCCCGACCCGAAATATCAACTTTCCTGCTCCTCTGATGCTGCCTGGCCTGCTGTGCTCCTCCAGCTCCACACTGTGTTATCTCTGATTCTAGCATCTGCAGTTTTTGCTATCTTCTAAATTAACCTAGTCTCATTTGCGAGCATGTGGCCCACATGTCTCTAAGACCTTCCTATCCATGTACCCATCCAGATGCCTTTTAAATGTTGAATTGTACACACCTCCACCACATCCTCTGGCAGCTCGTTCCATAAACACGTCACCTTCTGTGCGAAAAAGTTGCCCCTTAGGTCCCTTTTATATCTTTCGTCTCTCACCTTCAACCTATGCCCTCTAGTTTTGGACTCCCCTCCCCTGGGGAAAGGCATCCTATCCGTGCTCCTCATGATTTATAAACTCTATCAGGTCACCCCTCAGCTTCTGATGCTCCAGGGAGAAAAGATCCAGCCTATTCAGCCTCACCATATAGCTCAAATCCCCAACAGGTTAGTGAATAAAATTACAGAAATAAGATATTGAGTACTCAAATGGATCTGTACAGAAACATATGACTGCACTTTAACTGTGAATAACATATACTGTAGTATAATGCCTTAGAATCCCTACAGTGTGGAAGCAAGCCATTCAGCCCATTGAGTCCACACTGACCCTCCAAAGTACATCCCACCCAGACCTATTCCCTACCCTATCCCTGTATTTCCCACCCTAGAAACTATGGGCAATTTAGCGTAGCCAATCCACCTAACCTGCACATCTTTGGACTGTGGGAGGAAACCAGAGCACCCGGAGGAAACCCGCTGTCCATATGAAACAGTTTAGAGGTATACGGTGTACCACAGTAATAGGCTGTAGTGCACAGTGGCATACCGTGTAATAAGTTACATTCTGTAATGTGTCGAGGCATACAGTGTCACAGAAGATACATAAACTGCTACTACTAATTTTAAAAAAGGAGAGTAGAGTTAGATTGAAATGTTAGCCAGAAAGCCATTAAATATTGTAGTGGACAGTTCTGGGTACCACAATATAAGAAAGATGTGAATGCACTGGGGAGAATGTGAAATGGTTCCTTGAATCAAAACTTCAATTATGAGGATAGACTGAAGAGATTGTTCTCCTTGGAGCGAAGAAGGATGACTGGACATTTGATAGAGGTTTTCAAAATCATGAGCCGGCTGGATACAGTAGTTAGAGAGTAGCTGTTCCCACTTGGAAAAACAGCAAGAACGAGAGGGCATAGATTTAAGTGATGTGCTACTGAAGCAAGGATGATGTGAGAAAAGTCTTTTGCACTCAGCAAATAGTCAGGGTATGGAGTTCAATTGAAGCATTCAGGAGGGACATCGGATGATTATTTGAATAGAAATGATGTGCAGGGATACAGGGAAAAGACAGGAGATTAGCTCCAGGTAATGAAACTGGTACAGGCACTGAATGACCTCCTTCCGCACAGCAACAATTTTGTGATTCTATTAAATACATATGTTTGACCAGAAAGCTACCTAAGCAGTGAATCCAATGAAAGTTTTAGTTCTTCTATGCCTGTTCACATTTCTTGTGAATTTTGTAAACAATTCCTGACAGGATGAGTAAAAACATCATAATTCTTGAGAGACCTACCAATTATTGAACTCCTTCTGTGCGCATAAATGAGGGCCATGGTTGAGCACAGTGAAACATTTTGGTTGTCCTTAATTGTCTCAAGGAGTCTGATGGTTTCTTGGGTTTGGCCTGCAAATATAATGGCACAAAGTTTTAGAACAGGGAATGAGAAAAGCATTTTCAGCCAACTGAAGCACATATACCTCTCACCATGCTCTCAGTATAGAGCACTAGTGATGTAGTGGTAATGTCACTCGTAATCCCAAAGTTCAGACTAATCCTTTGGGGAATTGGGCCCCAAATCACACTATGACAGCCGGCAGAATTTAAATTGAATCAATCAATTTGGAATTCAAAGCTGTCTCAATGAAGTGGTTAATATCATTTTTTGTTATTATGATGGTGTCGTTGGCTAGGCAGCATTTATTGGAGGGTAGTTGTGGACTCGATGGGCCGAATACCACACTGTAGGGATTCTAAGGCATTATACTACAGTGTATGTTACTCACAGCTAAAGCTAAAGATCCCTAATTGTCCAGAGGGCAGTTAAAAGTCAACCACATTGCTGTGGGTTTGGAGTCACATGTAGGCCAGACCGGGTATGGATGGCTATTTCCTTCCCTAAACGATATTAGTGAACCAGATGGGTTTTTCCAAGACTTGTGAATGGATTCATGGTCATCATTAGACTCTTAATTCTGGATTCTCTGCTGAATTTAAATTCCACCATCTGCCATGGCAGGATTCAAACCCAGGTCCCCAGAACATGACCTGGGTTTCTGGACTAACGATCCAACAATAATACCACTAGGCGATCACCTCCCACTCTGTTCACTAGTACGTGTTAGGAAGGGAAATTTGCCATTCTCATTAGACCCACAGCAATGTGGCTGACTCTGAAATGGGCTTGCAAGTCACCAACACCTTCTTCATTAGATTAATTGTATGTGTTGGTTGGTTAACAGAGCTAACTGGTTGTCATGCAAATGTTTTGGCTCCCTTCTAGATGACATCATCCTTGCTGTGTAGCCTTCGTTGAAGCGATATACGGACCACATAAATTCAGAGCAGGACAGAACAACAGCGCTTCAATGGAGGCTACACAGCACCAATGATGTCACCTAGAAGGGAGACAAAACGAATGCACGTTAAATAAAACATCAGTTGTATTTATACATAAGAACAGTCATTGAACCATATAATGATTAATTGCATGTGGAGTATTTCTCTAAGACATTGCTGCGAGCTATGAAAGATCAAACAGAGTCTGATTTCCTGGTACATAAATTACTAAAAATACTAACGCACTCACTCAAAAATAATCATAAAAGCCGACAAAGCAGTTGGCCTTTATCTTAAGAAAGCTGGAATATTACAAGAACAGTTCCATCAAACAAACTGGTCAGTATCAGTGTTCTTCCAATATTCTTTCAAGGGATCTGGGTGCTACTTGCAAACCAACATTTGTTTCTTATCCCTAGTTGTCTGCAAAGAGTGTGACTTGCCGGCCCATTTCAGAGTCAACCACATTGCTGTGGGTCTGGAGTCACTAGTAGATCAGACCAGATAAGCTGGCAGGTTTCCTCCCCTTGGGGGAATCAGTTAATCTGATGGGTTTTTATGACAACTGATGGCAGTTTGAAGGTCACGACTTCTGAGACTCACTTTTGATTCTAGGTTGTATAAGTTGATTTTTTAAAAAATCCCACCAGCTGCTAAAATGAGATTTCAAACCTATGTTCCCAGAGCCTCTGCATTACTGGTCCAGAAATATTACTAGTCCACAGGAAACTCCTCCCATACTTTTTCATCTTTAGTACATCAGACTAGACTTAGGGCTCTTGTGGTACAGCAGATAATGTCTCAGCATCTGGGCTCAGGTCTCACCTACTTTAGAGGTGTGCTATAAACTGCCTGGAGAGATTGTTTCAAAACAGTTTTAACCTGGCTAGCCCAGTCAGTATGGGGTGAGATAGTGCATTTGAATCTCACGTTAGGCAAGTAGCATCCTTTAAAAGGCCTGTAGTGCAGTGGTAATGTCCCAACCTCTGGGCCAGAGGATTTGGGTTCATGTTCCACCTGCCACAGAGACACGTAATAACATAATTAAAATAACTATCATTCCATATTTTTCCTCCGCTGTGTACCCTCCCTTGACATCCAGTTAAAGTGACGTGCGAACAAAGCCAGAGTTATGTTAAGAAATACTCTATCATTGAGGTAGTACATAGGGTCTGGAATGCACTGCTTGGAAAAGTGTTGGAGGTAGGTTCAACTGAGACATTCATGAGAACATTGGATGGTTATTTTAATAGAAATGATACATGAGGATTTGAGGAAAAGGCAGGAGATTGGTGCCACATTACAGAATTGGTGCATATATGAAGAGCCAAATCACCTCCTTCTGCAATGTAACAACTCTGTGATCTATGATGTACTTATCGAGCTTGCTGTTACATGCATCTAAAATCACACTTCCTTCCTTTCTCTAATGGTATTGCCTTCTTGATTGAAAAAGTTCCATAGGTATCAGCTGCCTTTTGATATTTTGTCCAAGTTATTAATGTCTTAGCCTTGACACTGAGAACTTGCAGATTACCTGGATGCAGGGCCATCACAGCTGAATAAATCTTATTCTCTTTTGATATCCGTTCCCTTTATGTACATTCCCATGGTGGAGGGAATAGTGATTGGAACTGGGAGTGAGAATTTCTTGCCCCTTGCCGAGCCACCACAATGTTGCTTGAGCTCAGCTAATATAGCCCAGGCCAGGAGTTGGAGCTGCAATTCACACAAAGAGGAAGTAGCTTCAGGCAGACACAGCCTTGTACAGACCTTGGTCGATGTGGAGCACTGCATTTGGTTTTCAGCACTGTTCTACAGGATGTTATAATTGAATGCTAATGAAAACTCCCAAGTGTCAGCTTTAGTTCCGCACTAGTACATACACATCTGAACCAGAAAACGCACTGTGTTTACACTCTACTTAAAAGGCTACAGCTCTCTTTCCTTACATTCTTCCTCATTACATTAACCATTATGTTGATCCGCCCCAGAGTTCTATACAAACAAATAACCAAAGAATACTTGGGCTGAAACAACAGGAAGAAAGAATTTTGGTTGATACCACTTCATTGCTTCCAAATGTCTCATCAATAAATTAATATTGAGATCCCATAACCTATTATGGATAGCATCCTAATAATTGGTAGGGCAATTACAGACAAGTTTCTCAGAGTATATTTACTGTCACATGGCAGCGGCAAGACGGCATCATGACAACATTGATCCAGTGGGTCCAGTATCAAGGGACATGACTCTGATGTTGGTTGGTCCGGCACAGGCAGCAGTGAGGCAGTACTGGAAGGGTATCAGCCCAGTGTCAAAGATGGCACCTGAGGACTGGTAACTTCAATGTTGATTGGGTCCATTGTAGACAATGGTGAGGTGGTGGTGCAGGTATCGTTGATGGTGATGAGCTGGCTCAGGACTGATGCGCTCTCTTCAAGCTATATCTTGTTGTCTATTCTTAAATTATTCAAAATGGCGCTATTTTGTGGCAACAAATAAAAGCTTTTCTCTGTATTTTATTGTATTCTTATCATAAAATGCATGTGACAATAAAATCAAACTATGACTTTGTACCATATTTATAGGCATACTATAATCTTGGTTGAAGTGTGCTATCTGTTGAACTAATGGGAAGATGGTTGATTATGATTTTGATCAATATCCTTCTTATTTTCATACAGAGCTTTCCAACGTGGAGAGTTGGGATCCTAAGTAGGGTTGCAATCTGAAACGTTGTGATCACTATTGCCTTGCTTTAGTAGGATTGCAGCAGTTCAAGAAGGCAACTCACCTCCACCTTCACAATGGCAACTAAAGAGGGGTAGTAAATGTGGGCAGCCAGCAGCGCATATCCCATGAGTGAATAAATAGGTCTTCTCCTCCGCCCCTTCCACAACTTGCTGAGGGGTCGCTCCTACTTTCAAACCTCAAAATGGGGTCACAGCGGGAAATTATTTGGAAAGCACTGCCTCAGCAGACAATGGCAAGAATCTTGCTGCAAAATAACAGCCCGCTAATGACACAATCTGTTACTATGTGTGCTAAATGGTCAGTCAGTTCAAGGAATTGTGAAATAGGTCATGTATTATGAATCTCTGGAACTCGATGACCAATTTCTATTGTTCCCCTTGAACAAAAGGTATCTCAGCATCAACTTCTCCACTATTTCTAAGAGCTTGCTGGAATTGCACTTGTTCTGCCCCTTGAATTTAAGGTAGAAATTAGGATTGGAATCAGTCAATACAAGGGAATCAGGAAGGTTAGCTGAAGGCACAAGCAGGCATTTGGAGCTATGGTACAATCGCAAGTACTGAAACATGGCTTTAAAAAGCACAGGAATACCAGTCCACATGCCTAGTTAGAAGGCTGTCCACTGAAACAGACAGGGGGTTTAAACAGGATGTCAATATTAGTTGATACATAGGACAAAGAAGGTAAAATCTCACTGCTGGGACTAAATTAAGAACCCCTGCAAGGGCAGTGGAGAACAAATGCTAGGCTTTCAACTGCTCCAATAATAAATTAGATAAAATCAATATATTAGGTAAAGAGACAGTGAAGAATTTAAGAGAATTTTTTTTGTTACAATACAGCAAGTACAGAAAGAGAAGGGGTCTGGTTTTAGCGAACAAATCTGGACAGATGGAAGAGGTATCAATGGGAAAGCATTTTCTTGGTAGTGATTATAACTGTGTCTCTGAAGTAGACAGATGTGTTGGCTAGGGAACATGGTGGTGTGTTGAAGTATCAGGCAATAAGAAAGGTCTAAATGTATGTACAGTCTCAATAACTGTGGGAGTTGGTGGGTTTAGAGTGTAAATTGGTGGCTAGCCAATCCCCAGAAATGGAAACAGATTCATTGAAGAAGGGAAGGGAGGAGCCAGAGATAGACCAGGTGAAGGTGAGAGTGGGGTGGAAATTGGAAGCGAAATTGATAAACTGTTCCAATTCTGGATGAGAAAAGTAAGCAGCACTGATGATATTATCAGTATACTGGAGAAAGAGTTGAGGGTGGAGGCCTGAGTAGGACTGAAGCAAGGAAAGTTCCATGTACACCACAACAATACAGACATAACTGGAGCCCACGTGGGGAGCCATTGTCACACCTTTGATCTGAATAAAGTGTTAAAGGGGAGTCAAAGGAAAATTGTGCAAAATGAGGATCAAGGGGTGGGTGACTCAGAATCTCTTGTAACATTTATGCTGTATTTAGATATTCAACAATATTTAGATATTCACTTGCATTGCCATAGCCTCCATGGCATATGGACCAAAAGGGTAATGCACTTAGTGCGGTCAAAACTTTGTTGACAGTGTGGACAAAATAGGCCAAGTGGCCTCTTTCTGGGCCAGAATAATGATATAATTCATAACAGCCTATGTATCTTTTAGCTGATGTGATAATTGCTCATATACTGCCAACCATAATCTAATTTACTCACATGCACTGTCATCGCTCAATAAATTTAAGAATTCAGAAAGAAACTAAGATCAGTTGCTAGTCCCATTGTTCCTTAAGGCCCAAGATGTCTGATTGCCCTCAGTGGGCCATGATTGTTTTGCATTTCCAACAAGTTCTGGTAAAACATATTTCTAAGCTGCAGGGGTGTAGGGAAAAGCTTAAAGGTAGACTTGGTGAGATCCTCCACTCTAGTAAAATTTGGCCTATGTATTGTCATTGTCAAAACAGAACCCAAGGACTTGTATCAGAGACAGTAGGAACTGCAGATAAGGAGAATCTGAGATAACAAGGTGTAGGGCTGGACGAACACGGCAGGCCAAGCAGCATCAGAGGTCTAGGCCTGAAATGTCAGCTTTCCTACTCCTCTGATGCTGCTTGGCCTGCTGTGTTCATCCAGCTCTACACCTTGTTATCCCAAGGACTTGTACATGAGATTTGCAGGTAAACGTACACTTAATCCACTCCTATGTTTGTTCATGAATTCAAGGCAAGTTATTTGATTTGGTGCCTTGTAACAATTCAACTTCCTCACTTCTCACATATCCTGAAGATAAAGTTGCCTTCTTCCTCTTTGGTCTTTTAAGTTGAATTTATTTCTATTATCCCAGTTAAGTCACCAATCTCCAGTCCCTGAAGTTCCAGACTGCTACACTACAGCAGTAATAATGTCAAGTGAAAATCTATTTCTGTGCAACACTTTGGGTTGGAGTTAGGTTGTGAAAGGCACTCTGTAAGTGCACCGTCTTACATTCTTTATTCAGTGGGCTGGGAAAGTACACAGTTCGAGCCCAAATGAAGAAACATGAAGTCAAAATAGTTGGCAACTTGCAAATAGATCGGAAGATGTTGGGAAGAGGTTTTGAAATTAGAAGGCATGAAACGCAGAACAAAACTCAGAAACTAGGAGCGAGAGGAGGCTATTCAGCCATTCAAGTCTGCTCTGCCATTCAACATGATCCTCCATCTGAACGCTATTTGCCCCACTTTCTCTCCATTCCCTTTAATGCCTTTGGTATCTAAAACATGTTTCAATCTCGTTCTTGAATGTACTCAGTGACCCAGCCTCCACAGCCATCTAAATTCGAATAAAATCAACATTTCATGAGACTTCTCCCACTGCTGAAGCTCAATGAAAGAATGTGGAAGGCCCAAGCAGGAAGGCCAATTGATGAGGCACTTCCTGCATTATGTTGGGTACACATCTAACGTACTTAATTGGTTGTAAAGTGTCAGAACATACTGAGGTTGTGAAGGACTCCATATAACTGCAAACCCTTTATTTGGAAATATGTTGCATTTATGACTTCATTCCTAAGCATATAATGCAGCGAGTTCCTGGATTCTGCTGTACTTCTGGAATGAAATGACAATACCAAAGTTTGAGGAGACGTACTTCATTTACTGTTTTGATGCTTAGTTGCTGGAGAAGGAAATGCTTTTCCATTTGCACTGCCAAAGGTTGGGGGTGGGGGCGTGCGGCGGGGTGGTGTGGTGAAGACGAAGAGGAGATATGGCAGCTTTTACAACTCTGGGATTTTACAGCCAATGAAGTACTTTTGACGGGTGTAACAGATCTCAACTCATTTGGTCATAAACCATTGTTCAGGTGAAATTCACGGAGGAAAACTGAACATGGAATGATACATTGAGAATACTCCACATGTCTAAATCCACAGATGGGTCAGTCAAGCAGATTGTGATATGGTTCCTGAATCTTCCTAGCCCAGCTTTCCTCTATACATTCTGTCTGGGAAATGCTTTGCACCCAAGTGCCAAAAATGAAAGATCTGCCCACAAGGTCCGAAAACTTAACATGCCTTCTTAGAAAGGTATATATTTTTTAACCTTCCATTAAATTCGTGAAAGCTTTGAGGAAAATCAGCAAGGGCTCATTGCAGCACATCATCAATCCTTCATTAGCAGCAGTCAATGCATGGTGGAAATATTTTTCTTGACAGTAGTAAGCTACTGATGCCTGAAATTAAAACGGAAAGTAAGTGACAAGTTACATACATAAAAAGTGCAATAATGTACAGCATGTTACACACTCTGACATAATCCCCGGTGATTTTTATCTCAAAGCGACTTTTTCCATTTACATCATAGAATCCATAGCTCAGAAACAGGCCATTCGGTCCATCTGGTGCTGGTGTTGGTCTGAAGAAAGGTCCCTGGACCTGAAACGTTGGCTAATGGGCAGGAAACAGCAAGTGGGCAAAACAGGTTCTTTTTCAAGTTGGCAAGTCGTAACCAATGGGGTTCCAAAGGAATCAGTACTCAACCGCAAATGTTTACAATATATACATGAATACTTGGAGGATGGAAGTGAATATGCCATAGCCAAATTCGCAGGCAACACAAAATAGGTGGAAATGCAAGCAGCCAAAGATATATAACCGGTTTATATAGAGACATCTACAGGTTAAGTAAATGGGTAAGAAGTGGGGAGAATGTGAAGATGTTCATTTTGGAAGGGAGAACAGAAGAACGGATTGTTTATATGGAGAAAAGCTACAGAAAGCTGCAACACAAAGGGATTCGGGGGAACTCATGCATGAAGCACAGAAAGAAACTAGCACACAGATGCAGCAGGTCCGAGTGGTCTGGTTTCCTACTACAGTCCAAAGATGTGCAGGCTAGGTGGATTGCTAATTTACCCGTAGTGTCTCGGGATGTGTAGATTAGGTGGGTTATAGGGGATGGGTCTGGGTGGGATGCTCTGAGGGTTGGTGTGGACTTGTTGGGCTGAAGGGCCTGTTTCCACACTGTAGGGATTCTAAGCCTAAGTCTAAGAAGACTAATGGTATAAAATGTGAAAAAACTGCAGACGCTGTAAATCAGAAACAAAAACAGAAATTGTTGGAAGAGCTCAGCAGGTCTGCAGCATCTGTGGAGAGAAATCAGAGTTAATGTTTCCGGTCAAGAAAGATTCTGAAGAAGAGTCACCCGAAACATGAAGGCTAATGGAATGTCGGCCCTTATAGAGTCATACACCATGGAAAGAGACCCTTCAGCCCAACTCATCCATGCAATCAAGTTTTCCAAATGAAAGTAGTCCTATTTGCCCGTGTTTGGCCCATATCCCTCTATACCCTTACTATTCATGTACCCGTCCAAATATCTTTTAAATTTTGTAACTGTACCTGCATCCACCACTTTCTCTGGCAGTTCATTCTACATATGAACCACCCTCCATGAAAAAGTTGCCCCTCAGGTCCCTCTTAAATCTTTCTCCTCTCACCTTAAAATTATGCCACCTAGTTTTGAACTCCCCTAGCCTGGGAAAAGATCTTGGCTATTCCACTCATATGTCTTTCATGATTTTATAAACCTCTATAAGGTCACCCCTCAACCTCCTACACCCTAGTGAAAAACATCTCAGCCTAGCCATTCATTCCTCATAACGCATATTATTTCAAGGGGTTTGGAGTATAAGAGTAGGGAAGACTTATTGTAACTGTACAAGGTGCTGTTGAGATCACATCTGGAGTACTACGAGCAGTTTTGGTCCCCTTATTTAAGAAGATATTGTTTCATTGGAGACTGTTCAGAGAAGGTTCACAAGGATGACCCCCAGCATGGAGTGTCTTATGAGCAATGACTAAACAGGTTGAGACTCTACCCGCTGGACTTTAGACAAATAAGAGGTGTCTTCATTGAACAATGTAGGATTCTTAAGGGACTTGACAGGGTGAATGCTGAGAAGATGTTTCCCCTCATGGGACAGTCCAGAGCCAGGGGGCATAGTCTCAGAATAAAGGGGTGTCAAATTAAGACGGAAATTTCTTCTCTCGGAGGGATGGGAGTCTTTGTAACTCCTTGCCAAGGAGAGCTGTGGGGCACAGTCCTGGCACATATTTAAGGCTGAGATAGATAAATTCTCGATCAGTTGGGGAATCAAGGGTTATGGGGAAAAGACAGTGAAGTGGATATGAGTAATGTCAGATCAGCTGTGATCCTATTGAATGGAGATGCAGGCTCTACGGGCTGAATGGCCTACTCCTGTTTCTATTTCTAAAATGGTCTAACACATATATCCTATTTGTCCCAACCACTCCATATGGTTGTCAGTTTTATCGAAGGCACAAAAAGTAACTAAAAGTGACAATTATAAATACATTAAAGAGAAGTTAACCAGGGAAAGAGTAGGGCCCATTAGGGGAACCTGTGTGGGAAGCCTCTGGATGTTGTAAGGGTATTGAATGAATATTTCCCTTCGGTCTTCACTCTGGAAAAGGAGAAAGTTGGTATGGAATTCAGGAAAAGGGATTGTGAGGAACTTGCACAGTTTGACATAAGAAGTAGGGAGGTACTGGAGGCTCTGTCAGGCTTAAAAATCTATGAATTATACCAGCTTTGCGACTTCATCACTGTAAAGTTAATTAATAAAAACAAAATTATGAAAAATTCTAATATTCCCAGAAGAAATAAACAATGGAGATACAAAGGTTTAAAAAATGAGTTTAAGACACAAACCTGTTGCTTAGTTTGGACTGAAGCTAATTGATCTACTTTACCTCAGCATCCAAAATTAGTAACACAATCTATTTCACCACTTTGGCATTCACTCCAGCATTTTCAATATCATGGAAAGGTTACAGCACAGAAGGAGTCCATTTGGCACAACGTGTCTATGCGGGGTCTCCAATGCAGCCACCTTCATGCCCTCTCTTCGGAGCTGTGCATGTGCTTCCTATTCAGATCACAACTTGAACTTCGACAGGGCTAGTAACAGTGTGAGAGGTGGAGAGGAGCAGGACTTCATACAGTGGATCCAGAATTATTTTCCACACCAGCATGTTTCTAGCTTCCTAACACGAATGTCAGGACCCTGTGTGGGGTTGCAAGGTGATGTTTTGTAGTTACGAACTCTGAGGTGGCAATGGCCAATCCCCATGCCCCTGCATTCATAGGTCTTCCCTTTCCCCATTCCTGCCACCACTCACTGTTGGCTCAAATTTCTCAAGCCACTGAGCAAGGACACAGTGAGAAACAATTTGGGAAACCCTGTTCTAATCTAATCAGAATTTGGATTAGAGATGAGAGGCTGTGCTAGACCTGGCTCCAGGAAATGAGGTGAGTGAAGTGGATCATTCAGACAGCAGTGATCATTAGGAACATACGAACAGGAGTAGGCCATTCAGCCCCTCAAGCCTGCTCTACCATTCCAATAAGATCATCGCTGATCTGTAGCTTAATTCCATGTGTCTGCCTTGAGCCCATATCGTTTGATACCATTGCTTAATAAAAATTTGACTAACTCAGACTTAAATCTGACAATTAAAGTAGCAATGACTCCTTCTTGAGGACAAGAGTTCCAAACCACCACTGCTCTTTGTGTGCTTTCTAACATCTCCCCTGAAAGGCCTGGCCCTAATTCTTAGGTTATTCTCCCAGTTCTAGAATCTTCAACCAGTGGGAATAGTTTATCTTTATCTCTCTTGTCTTTCCCCGTTAATATCCTAAAGACATCAATTAGATCACCCTTTAACCCTCTAAATTCGAGAGAAATAGGCTTAATTTGTCTCATCTCTCCTCAAATTTAACCCCTGAAGTCCAGTTATCATCCTTGTGAACCTGCGTTTAACTTCCTCCAGGGCCAAAACATCATTCTGAATGTGTGGTGCCCAGATCTGTTCACAATTGTCTAAGTGGGGACTAGCTTGGTATTTGTACAACTGCAGCATTGTGCCTCTATCACTACACTCCCACCCTTTAGATATGGAGTCTAGCATTCCATTAGCATTCTTGACTATTTTCTGCACCAGTTCTTGGCATTTTAAAAGGCTATGCACCTGAATGCCCAAATCTCATTGAAAATCCACTATTTTTAATTTTGTGCCTTTTTAAGAAATACCCTGATGTATCCTTTCTTGGTCTGAAATGGATAACCTCACAGTTGCTTATATTAAAATCCATCTGCCACAGCTTTGTCCATTCACCTAATGTATCAATATCCTGTTATATTTTAATGCTGTTGTCAACACCGTCCACAATGCTGCCCAATTTTTTTGTCGTCAGCAAATTTGTATACTTAGATCATAGGCCCTTTGGCCTGACAAGTCCACACCGACCCTTTGACCATCCCACCCAGACCCATCCCCCTAACCTTAACATCCATGAACAATATGGGAAATTAAGCATGGCCTATCCACCTACCCTGCACATCTTTGGACTGTAGGAGGAAACCGGAGCACCCAGAGGAAACCCACACAGACACAGGGAAAATCAGTCATTGATGAATATTGTGAATAATTTGAGGCCCCAACGTAGGTCCATGTGGCCCTCCACTAGTCATGTCCCACCAATTTGAGTTCTTATCCTTATTCCAATTCTGTTTTTCCTGCCACCCAACCAATTTCCTATCCATGTCAACAATTTGCCCTCAACTCTGTAGGTTCCCGCCTTAGCTAACAGTCTCCTATGTGGGACTTTATCACAAGCCATCTGGAAGTCCGTTATAGTATAAGGTTTAATTTGACGATGCAAAAGGACAAGAATCAAACTTGGGCAGCAATAAATAAATGAATGAAACGCAACTCAATGGGTAAAAATGATTCCAGTTTTTTGGAGTCAATTCCAAAGATTTGCAAGTCAAACTTTAACAAAACAATGTGCTGGCATTGAAGAAGAGATAATTCAGTCAATATGTTTCCATGAAGGGGGAAAAAGTGGAGCAAACAAATCCAGAATTCCCTGGATGACAGAAGGTAGGAATTGTGAAGAAGAAAAAGGTGTGTTCATGACAGATGTCAGATACAATCAAGAACCAGGCTGAATATAAATTATTCAGAGGAGAATTGAAAAGGCAAGTAAGAGAAGCATACAAGAAGAGACTAACAGGTAACATAAAAAGGAACTCATTTATCATGTTGTAGTGATTGGAACAAGTGCCTGGTTGATCTCATTGACTGTGAGATCCTTGACTGGGGCTGTTAACCCAGACCAATCAGGGAGCCCTGGCTGACAGCTGTAAACAGGAGATTCAGGGAATCTCCTCAATCTAAGAACTGAATCTAAGCTGGCTGCTCAGAGCCCATGTACTATACACATGTAAATAAAGGGTGACTTGGTGACAGGATACTGGCTTCTGTGCAGTTATTTCACACTTTTAGGTATAGAAATAGTACAAGGGCAGTGAAAGAAGGAGAGGGACAAAAAAAGGAGGCCTGGCTGAGGCATTAGGGTGGCATTGTCCCTCACAGCACCAGGGACCTGGGTTCAGTTCCACCCTTGGGTTTCTGTCTGTGTGGAGTTTGCATATTCTCCCTGTGTCTATGTGGGTTTCCTCGAGTGCTCCAATTTCCTCCCACAGTCCGAAGATATGCAGGTTAGGTGGATTGGCCATGCTAAATCACCTGTAGAGCCTGGGGATGAGTGGATCAGGTGGATTAGCCCTGGTTAATGTACAGTTACAGGGATAGGGCAGATCTGGGTGGGATGCACGATATACAGATTGGTGAAATGGGCAGATCTGTGGCAGATAAGATTTAACACAGAGAAGTGGGAGGCGAACGTTCTGATAGGAAGGACGTAGAGAGCTATAGTGCAATTCTAGAGGGAGTGCAGGAATGGATGGACCTGGATATACATGCGCGAAATCATTTAAAGTGGCTAGGCAGCTTGACAGCATGGTTAATAAAGCACACATTATCCTTCATCAATATTGCATGTATCGAGAACCAGAGGCCACAGACCTAAGGTAATTGGCAATGTGAAAAAAACATTTTTCGTGCAACAAATGGTTAGGGTCTGCAAAGCCTAGAGTGCCAGAGGCAGGTTCAATCAAGGCATTCAAATGGAATATTTAAATTATTATCTGAAAAGGAAGAATGGGCAGGACTATAAGGACAAGGTGGGATGGTGGCACTCGTGAACTGGCCTTTCAGAAAGCTAGAACAGGCATGAATATAGAAATATACAAATACAGGCCTATCAGCAATTCTGGGTCCTCTGCCGTTAAATATTAGAATAGTTAGGTGGTTATTGTTGACTGGTGTGGACACGATGGGCTGAAGGGAGTTTTTCTGTGCTGTAAATCTCCATGACTCTGAGACCCAGTAAGATCCAGGTAATGTTCTGGGGACCCAGGTTGAATCCCACTGTGTCACACATTTGAATTTGAATTCAATAAAAATCTGGAATTTAGAGTCTAATGATGACCATGAACCCATTGTCGATTGAAAAACCCATCAGGTTCACTAATGTCCTTTTGGGAAGGACTCTGCCATCCTTACCTGGTCTGGCCTACATGTGATTCCAGGCCCACAGCAATGTGGTTGACTCTTGACTGCCCTCTGGGTGATTAGGAACTGGCAGCGGATGCTGGCCTAAAAAGCAATGCCCATTTCCCATGAACGAATAAAAATTTATAAAGGCATCCAGATAGGTATATGAATAGAGATAACAAGCTGTGGGGCTGGATGAACACAGCTGGCCAAGCAGCATCATAGGAGCAGGAAAGCTTGACGTTTC
>JAHRHZ010000034.1:7273128-7287414 GCA_024137785.1 Ginglymostoma cirratum | reverse complement strand
TAGGAGCAGGAAAACTTTTCCTGCTCCTATGATGCTGCTTGACCTGCTGTGTTCATCCAGCCCCATGCTAGTTGCGGGTGGAGTCGGGCGTGAGGGGGCGACATTGCTACAGACCAGTGGGCGGGGGCGATGTTCGATTCTGGTGTCCGGCGGGAGGGGGCGACGTTCCCGGAGTCCGGCGGGAGGGGGCGATGTTTCCCGGAGTCCGGCGGGAGGGGGCGACGTTCCCGGAGTCCGGCGGGAGGGAGCGATGTTCCCGGAGTGCGGCGGGAGGCGGTAATGTTCCCGGAGTCCAGTGGGTGGGGGTGATGTCCGATTCTGGAGTCCGGCGGGAGGGGGCGATGTTCCCGGAGTCCGGCCTTGGTCAGGGCAAAGCTGGAGGTTCGGAGCGAGGAGCGGAGGAGAAGAGTCGGAGGATGGGAGGTTCTCAGAGCAGCGGCAGCGAGGGCTACCACGTTTATGGGGTGGGTAGAGGCTGGGGTCTGGGATACGACGAGGCCCCGGGCAGTAGTTGGAGTTCACTTCGGGGGGGGGGGGGGGGTCAACCCGGAAGTCCCATTCCGTATGTGGCCGGGGAGGCCTCCTGCCCGCCCGGGCCCCTCTCCCGGGCCGGGAAGGGGTGACCGAGCTTATCCCGGGATCTTGTTGCTGCCCATAGTTAGAAACATAACGACACAGCGTTAGTTAATCGCTTCACACTTGTTCCTTTCATGAGATTGCTTCAGCAACTTCTAAAGAAGCTTTAATGCATTTTTCCTCCAAAATTAAACGGACTCCTGCTCCAAACTGCACACTTGAATTCCTAAGTGTTGAAAAATAGCAAAGTTTCATTTAAGGACTGATAACTTCTCTCAGACTGTACAATATTTTGCTAGTTATATGCACGGTGCTTAGGCTTCAGTTTGGGTTGAATTAAGATTTAAACAATTTTTGTTTTCGTTGGATTTACAGTGTTTCATAACTTTGCGTAGGGACGGCAGATGTACGGAAAGTGCCGCAGTTGAGGTCTAGACGTTTGCTGATGTGGCACCTCTTTTTTAAAAAAATGTTACGTTACGTCAGGTAACTATTGAGAAGTTTGGCTGTGTTTGTAAAATTTTAGAGTCCATAATTCAAGGTGAAACCAGTGAGTATCTGGAAATGTGCAGGCTAATTATCGCAGTCAGCATAGAATTCTTAAAGAAAGTGTTAGGTTATGTTTGGAAACATATCATTGAGGTTTGTGTGCTTAGGTGAAATATAGTTAAGGGTTTGTGTGGGTTTCAGAACCCAGCCAGTACTACAACAAGAGATGTCTCACAAGAGGTGTCATAGAAAATTTTGAGTGTGTTTAAATGGAAATAAAGCATGTAGATAGAAAAATAGCAGGAATCAGTTCTTAAGAGTGATATTGGACTTGAAACATCATACCTCTGCTGAATTTCTCACCAACACTTTTTATCTTACATTTCCAGCAACTGCAGCAGTTTTGGTTTTAATTAACCAAATTAATAATTGGATTTTTGCTTTGAGTGGAAGGACAGTGTCAGCAATGCACCAGAAAGTTTGAAACAGCTGAAGAAATTGATGCTGAGGATTAAACATATTAGGATACCTGGTCGGCATGGATGAGTTGGACCAAAGGACCAAAGTTCCTGTGCTGTACAATAATAATCGCGTTCAGTACTTGGAAAAGTGTAACTCTATCTTTATCCAGTGAGCTTGATTGCTACAAAGGAAATGCTTGCATTTATATCATGTTTTTCACCATCACTGGACAGTTTAAAGTTCTTTGCAGCTAATGGAGTACTCTTTTGAATTATAGCTGTAGGAAGTGCAGCAACTAATTTGCACTCAGCAAACTCCCACAAATAGCTTCTTCGGTAGTCCCTTGGGACAAAGGTTTACTTTGCTTCTTGCACTTCAGAGTGGGACAATATGATCATGTCTATAAAATCTGTTATATGATTTGTTAGTTTGGCTGAGATGCACATATTGGCCAGGACTCTGCGAAGAAATCTCCTGTTGTTCTTTGAATAAGTACTATGGATCTACCCAGCAGACAGACAGACACTCAGTTTAATGTCTCTTCTGAAAGATATCATCTTCGACGTGCAGCAATTGCTCAGTACTGTACTGGAATGTCACCTCAACTTTTGCTCTAAAGCCCTGAAGTACGATTTGACCCTTGGAACCTAGTGACCAAGAGGTCAGCTAACAAAATTGATAACACCTCTGTCCAGTCATACCCTCTGCCAGAGTTTCTGTAGAATTTCAGGGCTCGGTGGGAGGACATCTTATTTGCATAAACAGGCAACCCTGTGCATCACTTAAGGAGCAAGACTGGTGCCCACCTGTGCATGGCTGCCAGAAACTCCAGTGACTGTATTCAAATAAACTATTGACCTCGGTCAGAATGTGGATGCTGTAAATCAGGAGCAAAAACAAAGTTGCTGGCAGCTCAGCAGATCTGGCAGCATATATGGACAAAAAAATCGGAGTTAATGTATTGGGTCTGGGACCCTTCCTCAGAACTGATGGTAGCTGCATATAAACCGACATTTTCCCATCAGTTCTGAGGAAAGGTCATTGGACCTGAAGTATTAACTCTGATTTTTTTCCTCACAAATGCTGCCGGACCTGCTGAGCTTCCAGCAACTTCTGTTTTTGTCCATTCTGATTTGTTCTTCTTGAATTCTCCATTCAAAGGTCAGTCCAACACACAACATCACATCCTCCACCATATGTAGAGCAAGGAAGCACATTGTGAATCCACTTCATCCAGAACTGGGATTGAAATCCATACTGTAGGCACTAATCCAATCCATCTGGCTCTCTAACCAAGTGGCCTTCCAAGCTTTAGACCGCACGTCTGAGACCACACCACTAAGAAAGCCAGCTTCCACCTCTGTAACATTGACTGACTTTGCCCCTGACATAGCTTATCTGCTGCATCCTCATCCCTTTGTTCCCTCCAGACTTGATTAATCTGACATACTGTAGGCTAGTGTCCTATATCATACTTCCTGTAAGCTGAATATCAACCATACTCAGCTATCTGTTCTTCTGGCCTGCACTAACTCCTGTTCACAGATCGCCCCTGTCCTTGCTGATTAACATTCATAGAATCCTTACAGTGTGGAAGCAGGCCACTTGGCTCATTGAATCCACACCAACCTTCTGAAGAGCATCCCACCCAGACCCACAACCCCTACCATATCTCTGTACCTCTGCTTTTCCCATGGCTAATTCACCTAAACTGCATGTCTTTGGACTGTGGAGGAGATTTAAATGTGGGAACCAGCCGCCCTGTACACACTGCAAACAAGTGAAATCATTCAGAAAAGGAAGACTGAGACAGAGTGTTCTGATCAGCAAAAGAATCATCTCATCTGTCCTGAGAACAGTGACCACTGAGTTGTTTTTACTTATACATGAGATATGGATTTTTATCCCATCCCTACTTACCTAAAAAGTAGCGGGGAACTGCTTTCTTGAATGCTGTAATCCATTTGGTGAAGGTACACCCACAGTGACGTTAGATTGGGAGTTCCCGGATTTTGATCCAAGAAACTGAAGGAATAAACAGTGTATTTCTAAGTCAGGTTGGAGAGTTACTTGGAGGTGGGTGTTCCCATGTGTCTGTTGTCCTTTTCCTCGAGATGGTAGTGGTCATAGGTTTGAAGAGTGCTGTTAAAGGAGCCTTTGTGAATTTCTACACTGCATCTGCATGTTGCTGCATTCAGACAGAAACTGTTTTCATATCTGAGGAGTCAAGTATGGACTGAACATGGTGTGATCATAAGTGAAAATCTTTGCTTCTGACCTTATGATGGGAAAGAAGGCAATGATAATGCAGCTGAAAATGGTTGGGCCAAGGGCACTATTCTAAGGAACTCTTGCAGTGATGACCAGAGACTGAGATGAATGACTTCCAACAATCACACGTATCTTCCTCATGCTTGATATGACATCAATCCGCAGAGAATTTTGTGGATTCCAGTTGCTTGGGCTCAATGCCACAGTCAGTCAAATGATGTCTTAAATGTCAAGACAGTATGTCTCACTTCTGAAGGCAAACTCATGCCTGCATGTTTGGATCAAAACTGCGATGAGGCCTAGAGGAAAGTGGCCCAGTTGTAACCCAAATGAGCAAATGCTGTTTGAAAACACTGTCAATGACCCCTTCCATCACATTGCTGATGATCAAGGATAAATAGATGGAGCAGCAGTTGGCCAAATTGGATTTGTCCTGATTTTAGTGGACAGGAGCTACCCGGAAGATTTTCCACATTGTTGGGTAGATGCAGGTGTTGTCCCTGTTCTGGAAAAGCTTGACCAGACAAGTTCTGGAGCACAAGCCCTATAGCTGGAATGTTATCAGGGCCCACAGCTTTTGCTGTATCCATTGCCTTCAGCTGTTTCTTCAGGTCATGTGGAGTGAATCGAAATGACATATGCTGACATCTGTGTTGCTGACAAACTCAAAATGAGGGCAAAGGGATCACCAACTTGACCTTACTGGCTAAAGGAGGTTGTGAATGTTTTGGACTTGTCTTGTACTGATGTGCTGTGTAACCCCATCGTTGAGGATGAGGAGCAGTGAGATGTGTTTGTTGCTAAATTGTTCACCACCATTTAAGGATTTGCAGGGCTGCAGAATTTAGATTTCATCATTGTTTGTAGGTTTGCTGATCTCTGTCTATCACATGCCTCTTCCACTGTTTAGTATATGTACACTCATGTTGTAGTTCTCCCAAGTCTGGACCTTGCTTTAGGTGTGCCTGGTGCTGCTTCTAGCACGCTTTCCTGGACTTTGTGTTTCTTTGACTCTAGGCATAAGAAAGATAGATCAGAATAAAGTGTAGATGAAGGGAACTTTGGAGCAGAGCAATTTATTATCCCATGTACAGAAATTGCTAAAGTCTATGGATAGATGCACAAAAGAAAATGATGAGTCCAGTATGCTAGATACCACTGCTGAGACGGTACATATTAGCCTTGAATGGGATGTAACACAGGTGGATACCATTGCTAAGTTAAAAGAATTAAACCATTAGAATTAATTGTCACCTGCTCAAGTACAGAACTACAGTGAAAAATTTACAACATCGCCCCACAGGGCGCTATCTTCGGTACAAATCTTAGATACAAAATAGAGAAGTAAAGAAAAAAGGTTACATTACCTTACAGTTAGTCATAGTGTAAGTTAGAAAAATAAGAACTAAAGTTAAAAAGATAAACATTATGGACTTTCTATAAAGGGCCTGCAGTAGATCAATGCAGGAGACTTCTACATATGGAGAGATAGTAGGAACTGCTGATGCTGGAGAATCTGAGATAACAAGATGTAGAGCTGGATGAAAACAGCAGGCCGAGCAGGAAAGCTGACGTCTCGGGTCAAGACCCTTTTTTTTTTTTTGAAGAATGCTTCTACGTCTGCCCGGGCTCGCAACTACTGATCACCTGGATATTTAAGTTGACTAAATCGGTTGATAGGGTAGGCAGAGAGAAGCTGTTTTTTCTGGTGAGTAAGTCCAGAATAAAGGGGCATAATTTTAAAATTAGAGTTAGACCCGTGTTAAGAAGCACTTGTTTGCAAAAGGACAGTGGAAAATTGGCACTCTATTCCCCTACCTCACTCCCTCCTTAAAAGAAACTGTTGAGCTTGTGAGTAATTGAAAAGTTCAAAGCTGATCAATAGATTTTTTTTATCATGACTAGGTGTCAAGGGATACGGAAGCAAGGTGGATAGATGATGCAGATCAGCTATGACACAGTTGGATATTGGTGGACCAGGTTTGAGGGGCTAAGTTACCTTTTCCTTATCTGAGATTCTAATTATTTGACTGTGCAGCTGTAACCTCTGTCTTGAGCATTGATTTATTTTGGCATTTTTTTTTCAGAATAGATAAAAGAGAAGCAGTAGTTGTAATAAATTTGGATTTTCAGAAGGCATTTGAAAATACACTACATTTTAGGCTTCTTAATAAGATATGAGCCCATGGCGTTGGAGGTAGTATATTAACGTGGATAGAGGATTAGCTAACTGATTGAAGAGAGTTGGGATAAGGGTGACATTTTCAGGATGGCAAATTCTAATTAGTGGTGTGTCATGGATTATTGCTATGGTCACAATTATATTCAGTCTATATTAATGACGTGGATGAGGAACACAAATCGGTGGGAAGGCAAGTGGTGAGAATGACACAATGAGTCTGCACAGGGATATGGACAGATTAAGAAAGTGCACAGAAACTTAGCAGATGGAATATAATGTGAGGTTATGCACTTTGGAAGGAAGAAAAGAGGAACTAAACATTATTTAAATGAACAAAGAGTGCTGGAAGCTATGGAATAGAGCGATTTGGAGTATAAGTGGCAAAAACCTAGCATCCAAGTTCAGTAATAGGGAAGGCAAATGGAATGTTGGCCTTTATTTCAGAGGGAATGGTGTATAAATGTAGGGAGGTCTTAGTAAAACTATACAAGGCACTAGAACAACCACAGCTGCAATACTGTGAGCAGTTTTGAGGCCCTTATCGAAAGAAAGGTATACTGGCAGCGGAGGAAGTCCAGAGAAGGTTCACTCGACTAATACCAGGCATGGAGGAATTTTCTCACGAGGAAAAGTTGAGTAGATTAGGCCTGATACTCATTATATGAAAGAAGATAGAGAAGCAACCTTATTGAAATGTACAAGATTTCTCAGGGGCTTGACCAGGTAGATTCATAAAGATGGTTTACTCTTACGCAAGAGTCTACGATCAGAGGGCATAATCTTAGAATAAGGGGTCGTGCATTTAAGACACAGATAAGGAAGAATTTCCACCCTGTGGGAAGTAAATCTATGGAATTCTTTACCACAGAGGATAGTAGAGGCTGTGTTGTTCAAAATATTCAAGGCTGAGATAGACATTTTTAATCATTAAGGGAATGAAGGGTGATGTGGACAAGGCAGGAAAGTTGAGTTGAGGATTATCAGATCAGTCATGATCTTGTTGAATGGCAGAGCAGACTTGTTGGACTGAATGGCCTGCTTCTGCTCCTATGTCTTTAGGTCTTATGTAATGGGGCATTTTACTGATTTACGTCTAATTGATGGTCATCCTAATTGGTGATCAGAAGTGAGTGTTCAGGGAACAGATGATTGTCAGAGATAAAAGGTACTGCAGATGCTGGAGAATCCGAGATAACAAGCATGGGGCTGGATGAACATAGCAGGTCAAGCAGCATCATAGGAACAGGAAAACTTGACGTTTCGGGCCTAAACCCTTCATCAGAAATGATTGTCACACCTTTCTTATGTTTGAAATTTCTTCAAGGGTCCTCGTGTGGTGCAGTGGTCGTGACCCTGCCCCTGGACCAGGGAGGCGCAGGTTCAAGTTCCAACAGCTGTAGAGGCGTGTAATAAATCTCTGAACAAGTTGATTAGAAAAATAGGTTAATAGGAAAAATTGGTAGATAATAAATTAAACTTTCTTCGTCAAGTTCTAATGGAACTAGTATTTAAGATGGTGTGTGACACTGCTGTACTTATGATATTAGTTTTGAGACATTGAGGTAACACATTCTAGGGATCCACAATTTTCTCCTCTCGAAGCTTATGAGTAGAGATCAAAATGGTGCATCGGTTCAGGTGCAACACGCACACATTATCCCTCCAACTCCTTCAGACGCGCACATTTGAACTGGTAGTTGCATTCAGTATAAGACTTTGAGAGCATTTCTGGGCTGAGAGGTCAAGTTTTTCCTTTCTTGTTGATGTCAGGAAAGCTCAGACGGCAGAAGGTTTTAATTGGAAACAGAGAAATTATCCCTTAAATTTGAATTTTCTCAATTCTGTTTCTTTCACTTCTTCCAGACGAGCATGTGATTTTGGACATCTTGGGGGAATCTGCATATGGTAATGTTGGTGGATAATGCACATAATTTGTGTAGATTGCGTCAAACAGGCACTTTTCCTGAGATTTTTTTGTTACACTACAAATCATGACGCTGTATAACTAGAGATTCGGGCTGTAAAGGTGAGTTCTGAATTGAGGGAAATTGGCTCACAGGCTGACTAGTTGTTTTAAATTTGTTAAGTTATTTAGTGTGGATCATTTCTTCATCTCTGAGTCAAGATTCTAGAACTGCCTACCCAGTTACACTCTGGGAAAACTTCGACTACATGTCTTCAATGGGTCAAGAAGGTAGCAGGCAGCTCAGACTGGGCAATAAAACTTCTGCCTTGTCAGTGACACCAGTGCTCTGTAATGAATTTTTAAAAAGACACCTAAAATTTATAGGGAAACAATGTTCAAATGATCTATGTTATAGTTGGTCCCAGGATAAAATGAATTCACATTTTGATGTGGAATTTTTAATGTTTTTGTCATTTCTCATTGCAGATACAAGATAACTCCCCAGCACAAATTGCAGGTTTGGAGCCATTCTTTGACTTCATTCTTGCCATAGGAAATACCAGGCTGGTAAGTCTTGTTGGTGTAAGAGATATTTACAGACCCTTAAACCCTGACAATTTATCCGTGCTATCACTGGGCATATTGAATGAACCTCCCTTTGGGTACACACTTCGGTGGCTCAGTGGTTAGCACTGCTGCCTCACAGCATCAGGGACCCGGGTTCAATTCCACCCTCGGGCAACTGTCTGGGTGGAGTTTGCACATTCTCCCCGTGTTTGCGTGGGTTTCATACGGGTGCTCCGGTTTCCTACCACAGTCCAAAGATGTGCAGGTTAGGTAAATTGTCCATGCTAAATTGCCCATAGTGTTTAGGAGTGTGTAGATTAGGTGGGTTACAGGGGAATGGGCCTGGGTGGGATGCTCTGCGGTTCAGTGTGGACTTGTTGGGCTGAAGGGCCTGTTTTCACACTGTAGGTATTCTATTTCTATCCAGTAATCATTCAAAGCCATCTTGAGTGCCTCAATTGAACTTGCCTCCACTACATTTCCAGGCAGTAGATTCCAGACCGTAACAACTTGCTGAGTGAAAAAGTTTTATCTCACCTCTCATTTCTCAGTAATCTTTGATGTGTCATCTATGTTATCAGCTCAGCTATAGTTTCTTGTAGAAATCCAGTGCAACTTTGTAATTAATCAATTTAAAAGTGGTTTAAAAACATTTTACTTTCCAGAACAAGGACAATGACACTTTTAAGGACCTGCTGGTTGTCAATGTGGAGAAACCAGTGAAGCTGGAAGTGTACAACATGAAAGCTGCAAGGATTCGGGAGGTGGAAGTCATCCCCAATAACATGTGGGGTGGTCAGGGTCTGCTGGGTGCTAGTGTTCGCTTCTGCAGTTTTGAAGGTGCCCATGAACATATTTGGCGTGTGCTGGTGAGTATATGTGAACAATAAATGCTGCACCAGCAAGCTGTTTAAGAGGCACTTCAGGTAGTGCCCATAGAGTGAAGTCAATAAAGTAAATTGTTATAAACCATATAGATTTTTAAGACGTCTTAATAAGGAATGATTATTGAAGCATTGACTGTTCCATTGCTCTATTGGCTGTGTCCCACCTTCCACTTATGCTTGAGCTTCCTGAAACTCTGCTGTCCGTTGTAAGATCCAAGACCATCATAGTCTTCAATCCCTGTGTTCACTGACAACAGTTCCCAAGGTAACAATGACTCTAAAATTCTGCACTGTATGTTCACCTCTTTCCATGGCCTCACCCTTTCCCTAGCTTTGGGATGACCTATAGCCCGCTGAAACCCTGCATTCCTCCATTGTGGCCTCTTCTGCACCCCTGACATTCCTTCACCTCACCATTGCTAACTGAGCTGTTGAGTTATCTAGTCTGATTTCTGAAATTCCTTCCCAGTAGGGAAGATGGTGGCTTGGTGACAATGTCACAGGACTTGTAATCCAGAGACCCACATTAATGTGCTGGGGTCACAAGTTCAAACGTTGGAATTTATATCTAATTAATGGCTGGTACAATTACAACATTTAAAAGGCATCTGGATGGGTGTATGAATAGGAAGGGTTTAGAGGGATATGGGCCAAATGCTGGCAAATGGGACTAGATTAATTTAGGATATCTGGCTGGCATGGACAAGTTGGACCGAAGGGTCTGTTCCTGTGCTGTACAACTCTATAACTAATCTATAACTATAACTTAAGAAATTTGGAACATAAAACTAATCTCAGATATGGTCACTATTACAGCTAATATCATTTGTAAGATTTATTTCCTTTACTAATGTCCTTTATGGAGAATTTGCCATCCTTATTAGTTCTGCCCTACGTAAGATTCCAGAACCACTACGATGTGACCTCTTAACTGTCCTGTGATGTGGCCCTACAAAAGCACTCAGTCCGAGGACAATTCGGGATGGACAACAAATGCTGATCTTGCAGCAATACCCACATCCTATTAAAGGAATATCATGCATAGTAATAATAGTAGTAAAAATCATGCAGCTGGTAACAAGAACATAAGACTACAAATAAGGCTTAACAACTTTCAGCAGTAATGATGATATTATAGATTACCATAGATTCACACAGAGGGTGCTGAGAGCCTGGATTGTGCTGCCAGAGGAGGTGGTGGAAGCAGACACAGTAGTAGCTTTCAAGATGGACCTGGACGAATACATGAATAGGAAGGGAATAGAGGGATACTGATCCTGTAAGTGAAGACAGTTTTCGTATGTAAGGGCAAAATGTGTTGGCGCAGGCTTGGAGGGCCGAAGGGCCTGTTCCTGTGCTGTATTGCTCTTTGTTCTATGCTGGTCTATAATCCTCGAGAGACCCTCCAAAAACTTGTGTTGACTACACGCTAAGAATAAAGGTGAGCCCCTGATCTGAGTGGTTACCATTTTGTAATGTCATTATCAGCTGCCACACAGATTTTTTTAAAAATTTATTCACGGGATAAGGGTGTCACTGGCTAGGCAACATTAATTGCCATCCCAAATTGCCCAGAGGGCAGCTAAGAGTCAGCTGCATTGCTGGGGTCTGGAGTCACATGTAGGCTTGACCAGGTAACGATGGCAGTTTCCTTCCCTACAGAACGTTAGTGAGCCAGATGGGTTTTTCCAACAACTGACAATGGACTCACAGTCATCATTAGAATCTTAATTCCACATACTTATTGGATTCAAATTCCACCATCTGCCACAGTGGGATTTGAACCCAGGTCCCCAAAATGTTATCTGTGCAGTGATAATACCACTAGGCCATTGCCTCAATATTAAACTCTTGCGCATCCTTGCTATGCACAAGTCACCTGTAAGTATAACATGTATTTGTGCAGAGGTAATGTGAGGCTTGATTACAATTGCATGATCTGGCTAAAAAGTGGTGTTCAGTTCCGTGTCACATTTATGCAAAAACATGAATTTTTTCGGTCCACAAAGTTAGGTGATTTTATATACAGGTTGACTAAAATGCTGCAATTTACAGGAGTACTGCAGTGGATCAGTGTGTCCCTTCATGAATCTTTGAGTGTATTATCATCAATGTAGCTTATTAAAAAGAAAATTTAATTGAGAATAATTGCTGCAATCCTTGAGTTATGAGGCTGAGTTATGTCTTTACTTTTCTGTATATTTCTTTATATTTCTTCATGCAGCATCACCAGTGCTGTACACCGTCACATTGTTTCTTTTCTCACTTAACAGGATGTTGAACCAAATTCTCCAGCAGCCATGGCAGGCCTCAAGCCACAAACTGATTACATCATAGGCGCAGATCAAGTGCTGCAAGAGGTAATGAACTCTTAGGATACATTTACGCACTAGTCTGAGACTGGTAGCTGTGGTTTGGCTTTCAGGCAAGCTGTAATGTACTTGCATTCTTGGCTCACACCTGACCAGAAATCCTAAGCCATCCTGCCACAGAGTGACAGATTTGCTTATATGCTGCACCAATGCAGACACTGGATATTTCTGAGGTTGAATCCGGGGAACCGGAAAAGCCATTCTTTTGCACAGCAAGACCCCAAGATTTACTGCAGGAAATCATGAAACAATCTATTGTGTTGTTGATTGGGGCATGAATATTCGAGTAGAAACCTGTAGGTGGCTTGGGATCTTTAGCGTCCACCTGAGAGGGTAAACAGGGCGTCCTTTTAGTGTCTTCTGCAAGGCAGCACCTCTGACAATGCAGCACCCACTCATTACTGTCGTGAACTGTCAGCGTAGATTATGCACTCAAGCTTCTGGAGTGGAACGTGAAGTGAGTGTATTAGCACCAGGCTCCTCTTAATGTTGGAGTTAAATATGGCCCAGGATGGGTCGAGGATTTTTGTCTGCTAATATCACTAACAGAAATTTCTAAGCTAATATTGGACCCTGGAATTCTGTGTCCGCTCAGAAGTTTTTTCCTTCAACAAATCTAGCCAGATTCTGAAACTCATGGAATCTAGTTTCTGTAAACCATCTTTCATTTAGTTCACTTGTTTAAAAAGCTCCTTCCTGTCAGCAGCTGAGAATTAATTGTTTCATTGTTTGCAGGTTTAATTGCTTAGCTCCTAGATGCCTTGTCTAAATTATTTTGGAACTGAATACATGAATAGCTGGGATGAGAGAGGGCAACAGCTCTTCTTTTTCAGCAGCCACTGACTCCTGCAGGAATCCCAGTGGTTGTAGAATTGCAGAGCCCCACAGACTTTTTTTTTTTATTATTATTAATTCACGTCATTAACAAGGCCAGCACTTATTGCCCATCCCTAATTGCCCTGGAAAAGGTGTTTATGTGCTCCCTTTTTGAACCATTGCCTCCTAAATAGGGGGAGGTACACCCACAATGCGGTTGGGAAGGGAGTGCCAGCATTTTGATCCAGCGACAGTGAAGGAATGTTTATATAATGCCATTGGAGGATTATGTATGGCTTGGATACCTGCTTTTACATCTGCTTCAGATGTCCTCTAGCTTAACACAAGTGTCTAATGTGTTATTTGTTAGGTCAAAATCATGGAACTTCCTGCTAGCAGCAATGCGAAAGTACTTTCACCATGGAGAATGCAAAGGTTCAAAGACACAGTTCACTACCTCTTTCTTGACGGCAGGTGGAGGATGAACAGTACTTGCTAGCCTTGTTCATGACGCCTACATTCTGTGAATGAATAACTATTCATACCCAGCAGTTGTACTCCAGACACCACTTCTTTCCTGTCATATTTATATATATTATATATATCTCAAAAGAATTCATCAACTTTTTTGTGAGTCGATCTGCAAGGGAAAGTAATTTTTCATTCAGGTTTTTTGTGTTTTAAAGAAATGGAAGAAGTGGGAAAGGTTATGTTTTAAAAAAGAAATGCATCTTTCTTTAACTAGACTGAAGACTTTTTCAACCTGATTGAAGCCTATGAAGGAAAGCCCCTGAAACTGATGGTTTATAACAGTGAGACGGATGCCATCCGAGAAGTCGTCGTTACACCCAATGGAGCCTGGGGAGGAGAAGGAAGGTACGTGTTGGTTGACTTATTAATAAGCTATCGTATTATGTGAAGCACCTATGAGAATCAACTCATTCTGACATGCTATGGCATTTGTCCAGGGCAGATCTTTTATCCTAGAAGTTGAGACACGACCAGTGTGCCACAAGACACTTAAATGTCATTTTAAATGTATGACCTTCTGATGTGGAATCAGACGGACTACAATTGCAAATAAAGCCCATGCTGTATGTTCCCTATGCTCTTTGATTCCCTTGCGAATGACAAATCTGAGTAACTTTGCCTTGAATATATATAGTGATTCAGTTTCCAACGCTACTTGAGTTAAAGAATCCCAAAGAATTATGACCCGCTGAGAGACAAAATTCCTCGTTATATCCTTCTTAAACGAGAGACCCTTTGTTTTTAAACTGTGTCCCTTAGTTCTAGATTCGTAGAGAAATGTAAAATCCTGATGGGACCAGACAGGCTAGATGTGGGAACAATGTTCCTGATGTTGGGGTTGTCCAGAACTAGGGGTCACAGTGTAGGAATAAGGGATAAGCCATTCAGGACTGAGTTGAGGAAGAATTTCTTCGCTCAAGAGAGTTGTGAACCTGTGGAATTCTCTCCCACAGGGAGTTGTTGAGGCTAGTTTGTTAGACGTATTCAAGAAGGAGTTGGAAGTGATTCTTGAGCCTAAAGGGATCAAGGGGTATGGAGAGAAAGCGGGAATGGGATACTGAAATTGCATGATCAGTCATTTTCTATGTTTCTATTCTCCCCATGAGAGAAAACATTAGGCATCTACCCTAGATAACAAGGTGTGGAGCCGGATGAACACAGCAGGCCAAGCAGCATCGTAGGAGCAGGAAAGCTTGACGTTTCAGGCCTAGACCCTCATCAGAAAAT